>BQNB010067935.1:0-34016 GCA_026074375.1 Tanacetum coccineum | reverse complement strand
GTCCAGAGACGGAGGCTTTATTTAGATAACCTCGGAGTCGAAATTTGGCTTTATTATTATTATTATTGTTATTATTATTATTGCAATATTATAATCCCTCGGTCCTTTAAACAACTGACACATCGGGCGTCCTAACCGACAGAGCCAATAGTCTTACTTTTGACCTCGGTAATTTCCTCGACCTTTTTGAAGACTGACACATCGGGCGTCCTAACTGACAGAGCTAGTAAACTTTTATCAGTCTCGGATTATTATTATTATTATTATTATTATTACTTCTACCCTTTAAACGATTGCAAAATCGGGCGTCCTAACCGACAAGAAACAATGGTCTTATTTCGGCTTCAGTTTATTACATTATCATTATTTATATAGCCAAATTTCAAGTCCTGTGGTCTTTTAACTACCTAGACAACGGGAGCGAGCCGTCACGAATCGGTAGCCTATTTCCTCACAACACTGACAAAATCTCGATGTATACCTTACTTTCACTAGAAGGAATCTTTACGAAGGGATCAAAACTAAGAATCACAAAAACCAAAGTAACTTTATTTATTTATTATCAATTATATAACGTTTATTAAGCTGGTGGGAGCAAAAAGCCACAATTAACCTCTATGAGCTCTAAAGAGATCCAACTACTACATGCTTAGCATCTAACTTATGTTTAGCTCTATTAATTTTCGTTTTTTGCAAAATTTAAAAGTTTAGCAAACGCTTAGTCTTGAAAGCTAAGGGGAAAGCTAGAGTGCGAAACTCGGTCAAGTCAAAATATTCCTAGTTCTACGGGCCTACTTATTCACATTTCTAAAAATAACTAAAAGAGATATTTTTTTAGCATAAAATTAAGCAAAAAACTAAGGTCAAAACGGGGTTTCCAGGGACACAGCAGGGCACAGGTAAGATCATATTTCGGCAGAAATCCCCTCCACACTTAGAATTGAACATTGGCCTCAATGTTCAAAAATATCGGGTTTTACCCCCACACTTAGGAACAAAAAAGGCAAATACAAAAAATTCCAAGTGTGAAAGAGAAAATAAAATCATATATATATATATGATCAGGATTAAGAATTCCCAAGATATAAACATGAAGATGATCAGAGACCGCGTAATTAGAGGATTGAAAACAAGCACGAAGGTCTTCAAGATCAGTCCTGCAAGCAAAAATGGGCACCCACAAAACACAACAAGGAGAGAAGCACTCCTCCCACACTTATTCATTACTAATACTACTACTAAACTAATATATTATTATTACTAAGAAAGATAGAAAGAAGAAGAGAACACGGGTTGCCTCCCGAGAAGCGCTTGTTTTTGTTCGAGTCTCTAGCTTGACTCTAGGGTTATTTCATTTTAGTTCCATGGTCTAATCCATCACCCGATGTGAGGTGAGGATGAAAATAGCGATCAATAACCACCTTAGGTGAGTATGCAGAAGGACGGGGTGATGGCATATGGGGAAATCTATAAGAAGGTCTCTCCATCACCCACGACATATCACCCGACTGTGTCAGGGAGAAGAAAGGATCAAATCTATCCACTTCCCTTAAGCAAATCTGCTTAGGATCGGTAAGTGGTGTGACTAGCAAGGAAGACTCATCAATAACTGGAGTCGACTCAGGGGGGTCCAGACTACTAATGTCCTCAAACTCCTCATCAAAAAGTGGATTATCATAACATAAGGTATAATCATTATTAAAGTCGAAGAGAGGTGATTGGCTGCTAAACTACACCTTAAAATATATATAATATATATAATACAATATATATATAGTAAGTATAATCTAAAAACACAATCAATGAAACCGAGGAGTAGTATAGAATATCCCCGGGTCGTTTATCCACAACGAGGCTGTGCTGGAGAATCGATATAGTCAGAAAATTGGAGTTTGAATGAGATTAATGATTTGAGAGTGTAGAAAGCTAGATTAATCAATAACAAACAAAAACGATTGAGAAAAACCTAAAAATTATGAAATTAAGCTGAAAAACGAGAGCAGGAATCCCGAACAAGGGGTCAAAAACCTAAAATCTTCAAAATTAACCCTACAAAGAAATTTTTACTTCTAAACTACTCTAGGGAACTAATAATGAAGAATGAAAAAGACTAGACTGAAAACGGAGGTCGTTTGACCCAAAAACGAGTCAAGTCAAGATCCGTACCCGAGACCCGTTCTTTAAAAATCAAAAGTTTGAAAAATTAACCCTACGAAAGTCTTTCTATTTTTCCTACGTAAATTATGACTAAAGAAAATTTTCTAAAAAAGAAAAATATTTTTTTGATAATTTTTGTATTTTTTATGAATTTTTAAAACTTTTAACGAAATTAAATTATAAAAAATACTAAACTATTTTTAAAAATTCTGAAAAAATTACTAAAATTACTTTATTTAAAATTCTGAAAAATTACTAAAATTACTAACCTAAAATCCTAACCTAAAAAAAAATAAGAAAGCCCCAAAATTGCTATAAATAAGCCGAAAATAAGCTCAAACGAGCTTATAAGCTTAAGGGACAAAACCCCTTTAAATAACCAAGTGCCCAAGGGTCTAACAGAAAAGACCCAAGGGCACAGCGGTAAGAGGGTTTATAAAGAAGGGTGTATTGAGGGTAGAGACCCGGGTTCGAGTCTTGCTCACCCGGGTTTCCCCTTATCTCCCTTCTTTTTTTTTTCTTTTTTTTTTGACAAACTTTCAAAAGCAAAGTTGTAAAGGGCTTCAAAATAAGCACTTTTAAAACTTGGGATTATTTTTGAAAAGCACAAATAAGCACAGATAATAAGCAAAAAAAACAGATTTACTTTTTAAACTACACTAGGCATATTAAGCTAACTGCTAAGAAGCTTTTAAACAAATAAGCAAAGGTTAAACTAGATTAAGCAAAACAGGTGACTATCTAACCCTAATAAGCAGATATAAGTTCAAAATCAGCAAGGAAATACAAGCCAATAAGCTAGGATAAGCAAAAAACACTTAAGTCACAAATGGTGCACAGGCATGCCCTAAAGGACAAAGTTTTCAAGCTTAATTTTAATCTTTAGAGATACCAACTAATGGCTTAAGAAGACCTTATACAAGGCTTAAGAGACACATAAAAGTATGCAAATTTGGATAAAGGACTTTCTACAAATCCTTAAAAATAAGCTAGAAAGCAAGCTAAAGAAAACTGGCAGAATGCTTGAAAAAAGGGAAAAAAAAGCTTAAAGGCTTAAACTCTTGGCTTATTCTAGGATTCATAAGCAAGCAAACAACATTTTAAGGCCAAAATAGCCTAAAAACGTACTTTACTTAATGAGCAATTAGAAGTTAAAATTTTGCAAAGAAATTAATAGGAAAATCACAAATCTAAGCAAAAATCACTTAAGGCTAAACAACTGCTAGAAAACAGCCTAAGGGGCATATTATGGGCTTAAAAATAAGCATCTAAATGGATTCTAATGGGCTGAGGGCTTATACTAGCTTATAGCCTATCCACCTAGCTACAATTAACTGCAAAGACAAGGGAGCTTGTAATAAAGATAAGCCCCAAAAAAAACTTGAGAAAATAGCTTTTCACACTCAGTCACGACGTGCTCGAGTGTAGTTTTTCTTACAAGGACAAAAGTTTATAAGCAGCATCCTTTAACCTAGGAAAAAGAACTTTAAAATGAATTTTAAGCTTACAACAAGATAAGAATAACATACAACAACTACTTATATGTCTAAAAGGTCTCATAACTCAAGTGAAGTAAGCTGCGCTCTAAACAAAAATAGAAAAACACAAACAAAACCCCCGCCCGACCCCACCACATAAGCGCGCGTAGTAATAACCCACCCCACGTCCACACCTACACTGTTATGCAAGACACGAGACTCCCCCATCATCTCCCCATCACTTCACATACATACCTAAATAAGATAGAAAGAAAGGAAGAAAAGACAAGAAAAAATAGCAGAGGTTCAAGAGCGAAAGACTATAAGGTTGGATCATCACAAAGCAATACAATGAGACAATCAATCCTCACATGTGTGGATAGAGGGTATTTATAACTCCTAGAATAAAACATAGTACGCCTAGGTTTCTGAGTCGAGTCGGGCTCGGGTTTTTGTTGGGCTTAAGCCCACAACGTGTACAAGATTAGATTACATAAACGAGCTCGTTTACCCTTGTAGCCTATTACAACGTATATTAATTAATGACCTTGACTTTCTAAATGAATGACCGAAACTTTCTTGTTCGACTCAATATTTTAAGGCTAACCATCTCCCCTGAAGTGAGGTCATTGACTCCTTGTCTATGAGCTCCTTGAGATTGCATTGTCGTTAAGCTTTTGTAGACTCGGTCTTGGTTTTGGTCATTATCTTTGTTGTAGGCTTGTTCCTTCATGATGTGTGGTCTTTGATTTTGAGCCTTTGTCATTGTCTTTTGACTTGGTCTTTAGTTCCAATATCTTTAAATCTTTCTCCTTGTTTGTCTTTGTCATCTTCGCCATCTTGCGATCTTGTGTCATGACCGACATGCTCATAATATACATCATCTTGAAAGCTGGCTAACAATCTCCCTTGACAATCTTTGTCTTGATGATCTTGATATCCTTAAGGAAGATCTTGAATATCATAGTTGCGGAATTCTTTGTCTTTGAATGATCTATTATCTTTCTTGATTCTTGAATCTTGATGCTTATAGTAGTCTTTGTAGCTTGAGCATGAGCACATGGTAATGAATCCGACTCAGCTAGAATGGAGTTGTAAACTAACCGTCATCTTAACACTCCATTTAAATTTTAGTTATAAACAACATATATAAACGAATATGGTTTTGTCATTCATCGAAGTTTGGTTATGTTAACCTTCGGTTCCCTGTTTTACAGTACAAATACTATACCTGTGATCAGGTATATTCAAAGAACCTTATTGACAGGATTTCCGGGTGTACTAGCTTGTTGATAATGCCTTAATTATATATGTTTTTGGCACCGTTATTTTATATATTTATATCATTTCTCGTGAACTTTCGATACTTAAATGTATGAAATATGTGCAAGTTCACTTGAAGACATCTCAAGCTCAAAATGACTAAAGACACAAGTATTTTACACCTTACGGAAGAAAAGTTAGAAGAAAATAAATATTAAATCCAAAAATGAAACCACGTACGCCGCACTTTACCCAAGTACGCCGCACTTCAGGCCGAGTTAATGAAGGACAGTTAATAACATAAGTACGACGCACTTTTACATCATGTGCGCCGCACTTCATCCTCCAGGGAATTTCATATCTTCAAACATATTACACACACACTCTCTAAATCAATTGGAGAGAAGGAAGGAATGGTGAGGCTCTTAGGATTCGATGATCCAAACACCCCTTTGATCCACCATATCACCACCACCACCATAGCCACGGATTTCCAGTGGTCCACCACCATTTATAAACCTCCAGTCGTCACTATTACATAACATAAACTCATCACTCAAAGGACTCACACCAAATCCTTTTGAGTCACCACCATAAACCTCGTTGCCAAACACTCCATTTGGTGACACATTGCGGATTCCCTGAAGAGACATGATATATCCTCGGGTTAATTCAGTAGCATAGGTTGTTGGTTGATCATGGATACTTGGGTTGTTGGATTAGAGATTGTTTTGGTTGGAATATTGGTTTTGGTACTTTATAGTTGAATTACTCATATAAACGGATTTGGTACATTTCTTTATTAATAATATTGATATGTTGCTGAGTTTATTTATGTTTGTTATGTTGGTTATTGGTTTGGTCATGATATGATTGTGTATTGTTACTTGGATGATATGTGCATAACTTATGAATATGAATGCTTCTGAATTCGATATTGTTTTACTTGGATTATTATTTATCTTTTGATTTGTCATTGCAATAGATATAGGTCAAAAGGCTTTATTGTCTTGATGAATTTCACGTTGTCTGTCAATAACAATTTGGTGTTAATCTTGTGAGAATTGATTAGTAAATCTATAAATAACCTAAGTAAAATAATGTTTAAGACCCTTCCTTATGTTGACCGACCGGGTTAGGAGGAATTCATATGTATGCATATTTGATATAAACCATTGTTAATGCGCTCGTGATGATGTAGTATATAGGCCAAAAGGATTCTATGTTATCATTGGAAGATATGCTTGTTATTACGATTACCCGTCATATATGACTTGTATGTTTTGTTTATATAAAGTCTTGCTCTATCTCTATCTATTATGTTATGCGAATCATGCATTGTCCCTTGCTTGCTTTATACACACGTTTAGGCTATTTGATATGTGACAATCATTTAGCTTTGTTACTTTATAAACAATCAGTGAATTGCTACAAATCCCGTGAAACGACCTGGACTTACCTAATACTATATTACACTCGAATAGGGTATACTTGCCCGAATGTTGTGTTTTTTGTCAAAATCAGTATTTCTAGTAATTATAAATTTAAAACTTGTAAAAACACACATCACCAGCTCACCAGCTTTTCGCCTAAGAATTGAGTTCCACCGAAAGTACTCTCGAAGGTGTCTTTACATCCCTCATAATCGGTATATGAAAATCCAGTTAGTTCAAAACTAGAATCCTTCGTGTACTAGATTCCCATATTAACTGTTCCTTAGAGGTAACGGAAGATCTATTTAACTTCCTTGAGGTGCTACTCGGTCGGCTTAGCATGGTACCGATCACATAAACAAGTAGCATGTACAATGTTCAGTCTGCTTGATGTAAGATACATTAGGGCACCAATCATGCTATGATATTTTGTTTCATCGACTAGAGTCCCATGCTTGTCAAGGTCAAGCTTATCTTTGATCTCCATTGGAGTTGTAGCGGGATCACAAGTTTCCATTCCATATTTCTTAAGGATTTCTAACACGTAGTTGAACTGGTTTATAAAGATGCCACGTGGGGATTGTTGAACTTGTAAACCAAGGAAAAACATTATTTCCCCCATCATTGACATTTTGAAGCGGCTTTTCATGAGGTCAAAAAATAAATAATTGTACCTAGGGTTTGTAGAACCAAAGATAATGTCATCTACATATACCTGTATCCCTTATAAACAACGTTGGATCAATAGTGCCTTTAAAGAAGTGATTCTATAAGAGAAACTTTGACAATTCGTTGTACCATGCCCTTGGTGCTTGCTTTAACCCATATAGTTTCTTCTTTAGCTTGTACACATGGCTTGGATGATCAGCATCGATTAAACCTTTAGGTCGACACACGTACACGTCTTCTTTTAACGTACCATGCAAGAAAGTAGTTTTCACGTGCATTTGAAACACGATGAACGATTTATGTGCCGCATATGCCAAAAATATCCTGATGGCTTCCATTCTAGCAATCGGGGCCAAGGATTCTTCAAAATATATTCCTTCCTCTTGGCGGTCCCCTCTCATAACCAAACGAGTCTTTTTTTCGAATGACCATGTTCTCTTCATCATGCTTGTTTTTTAATAACCATTTCAAAGTAAGTGGGTTTATGTTATTTGAGGCTGGAAATAACACCCATACATAAAGCCTTTTGAACTAGAGAAGCTCTTCTTGCATTGATTCAATCTATGCAGGGTCAGTCATAACCTCCTTGACATTCTTTGGTTCCATAGTGCTAGTAGTTAATGCATACATACACATGTAACCATCTATTCGGAGTTGATTCCTTGTCAAAACTGGTCGTGCGAGTTCTCCTATCACTTGTTCTAGAGGGTGATCCTTAGTCCACTGATATTCGTGAGGGTAAGGTTGATAAATTGTATGCATGTTGGATGGATCCACATGTTGTGAAGATGATGATTCAGCAACACTTGTGGATGGAGTAGCAAAAGGATTAACGAATGTATTTCCATCGAGCATAGCATCCAAAACATTATCAGCAACTATTTCAGGTTGGAGTAGAGCTTGATTATCTTGTTGCTAACCATGTTGTTTTTGTGTTTCGAGCTCATCAACATCTTGTGAAATGTTTGAAATATTTGTAGCTTGAGAGGATGAATTTGTTGGTGTCGGTACGGTGTCTGCTATTGTTGTAGATGTCGTTGGAGTCTGAAGAACTTTAGGTGCTTGAGTAGCCGGAACAGTTCTTGGAGCAGCTAATGGTTAACCACCAATATAATCATCATACATATCTTCGAACAATAAATCCAATTCACGTTCAGTTGGTTGTTGAGTTGTTGTTGTTTATGGAGCATTAGTAAGATCGAGTCCTTTGTCAAGAAGTCATGCTTTGAAGCCCGGGTTTTAAACTGCTTTGTTTAAAAGCCATGGCTGAAAGCTCATCAAATGCCATATTCATTGTCTCCATGATTTTCTTTGTCCTTCGGTTGTAAACTCTATAAGCACAGGAATTAGCAGAATAACCAATGAAAAAGCCAATGTCACCTTTTGCACCAAGTTTCCCAATATCTTCACGATCATTCTTGGGATAACAGAGAGCCCCAAATACATAAAGAAAGAAGATATCTAGTTTTCTACCATTAATAAGCTCGTATGGTGTTTTGTCAAAGCGACGATGAATGATGGAGCGGTTTTGAGTGAAGCACGCAGTAGCAATTGCTTCCGCTCATAAGAATAACGGTGCATGATAAAAAATCAACATCGTTCTAGCAGCCTTAACTAACGTACGATTTCTTCATTCTACGACTCTATTTTTCTGAGGAGTTCTTACAGAGGAATATTGATGAGATATGTCAACACTGTCAAAGTATTCTTTAAGCACTTGATTTTTGAGTTATGTGTTATTGTCAGTCCTTACATTAATGACAGGAGATTGTAGGAGGACAATAATTCTCTTCGGGAAAGTCTTAATTAATTCTCGTATTTCATCCTTTGATCTGAGAAAGTGGACCCACGTGTAACGAGAGTAGTCATTCACTATCACAAGAACATATCGCTTTCCATTTATGCTTGCGATTCTCATTGGACCATACAAATCCATATGAAGAAGGTGTAACCTCTGCTTATAATTTGGAACTGGTTTGGGTGGGTGAGATGCCTTTTTTCTTTTTCCCTGCTCACATGAGGGATAAAGATGTTCTTTATGATATTTGAATTTTGGAAGACCGGTGACGAGATCAGTTCTGGCAAGGTCATTAATGGTGTCAAAGTTAAGGTGGGATAATCGTTGATGCCATAACCACGACTTGGTAGAAGTAGCACGAGCCATGAGGCAAATTAGAGATTGATAGTGTAAAGGTTTTTATGCGATTTCCTTTTAAAAAATCAACTCCTTTAATTTCTTACTAAACACGAGTTTCTTCTGAAAGCGACCTCTAAATCTGAATCACAAAACTGCCCAACCGAGAATAGGTTATGCCCTAAGCCCTTAACGAAATACACCCAGGTGATCAATATATTTCCTTATTAAAGATCACCATAACCCATAATTGCAGCAACATGATCATTTCCAAAGCGGACGGTTCCCAAGAACTTCCAGACAAAATTTATGAGAAGCTTTAGATTCCCTGTTATACGCTTTGAGCATCCCGAGTTGACGCACCATAAACATATTTGAATGACCTGCCAAAGAAAAGGTAGAATTTGGAAACCGTTTTCTTGTAGGTTCCCGAGGGTTAGAAATAAATGCTTTATCACCCATAGAGCAGTCAGATTGACTCTTTGATTCACTGGGTTCAATTATTTTTCCTTTTCGGTCAAAAATTCTTCTAGTTGGTGACCACCTAAGGCAAGATCTTGTTTTACTAGGCTAAGGTGAAGCAAGTCTTTTGTTGGAACCTACTTTCTTAGGTTTCTTGACCTGTGGTTTGAGTTTCATATAATTTGTAATATTTGAAACTTTTTCCTTTTGTTTCTTATTACGAGAATTCATGTCATTCACATAATTAAGCACACAGACATCATGATTAGGAGTAATTAAACATTGATTACACATAGCACAAACTACTTTAGATTTATCATTCAGGATATCAAGATTAATGTTATTACATTCAGATGACATATGTTTCTTATTCTTAGAAAGGAGTAAATTACGATGGTGTTCTTCTACTTCAACTTCTTTATCCTTGATGCAACTACTTTTAGACACAAAAGGGACCCTATCATTCTTTGTATTGCTCCTAGGTTGTGGTCTTCTGGTCTTAGCAATGCTTTGTACTCCTGTAGAAGAAAAACCATTTGAGTCAGAATGAACATGTTTCTTAGTGATGATATGAGGTTATGAAACGGTGATAGGCACAAATTTTTTGATAGGCACTCTTGTAGAAGAAAAACCAACGCTTGCTCTAACTTTTTGATAGGCATAAATTTATCTTCCCTAGATGTCTTACGCGGATCAATCCTAAACATTCCAGGGGCAATCACTTTATCATTTTCCATAACTTTTGATTCTTTGGTGGTAGGTACCGAGTTTGAAGTGACTGGGTTTGACAAATCATTCAACTCAACAACCTTGGGAGGAACCTGTTTTGGTCGTTCCGATTGAAACGCATTTGGTTGTCGAACAACAAAATGGTTCCAAGAGGTTACAAAAATGGTTTCCCTAAGATTGATTGATTTTCAGACTTAGTATTCGCACTTATACCTTTTGTGAGGTCCTTTTGTTCAGAAACCTTATAAAATAACTAGGCTCTTAGCTTAGCATTTTCATAAATCGTGTCATGTAATTTGTTTTGCAAAGAGTTAATTATTGTTTTGGTTTGAGTTCGTGTCACGGAGATAGAGTCAAACGGGTTCTTGTATGTGGTCTTAAGATGAGCATTTTCTTTAGCATAATTCAAAACCTGAAACTCTAATTCCACGTTCTCATTCTCTAGTTTCTGAGACAAAGGATCAAGGGTATCTGATACACATGGAGTATCCTTACTTTTATCCTTTTGATCTCCCAACTGAGCTTGAAACCGTTCGATCTTTTGTTGCATGTCATTATAAGTTTTATCGTACGAAAGTTTGTCATATTTGCATTCTTCACATTTTTATACCAATTTTTTCCAAAGTTTAGCATATTCATTCTCCTTTTTAATGATATAATTTTCGAGTCATTCTTTCGTACGGTCAAGCTTATTTTGGAGATTTTATGTATCTGGAACAGATGGATTTTGCACAATAGACATAATATATTGACTGACAACTGTTCTCAAGAGATGCTTAATTTCTGATTCCATTGCCTTATGCTTATCAAGAGACTCATCAACTTCTTTAGGAAGAGATTTGAAATGTCAAACAAATTTGGCTGCTTCTTTTAAAAATTATATTTCAAAATTTTGCACTCTAGCGTCAACTTAGTTAACGATAGGGAAAATTTCATCTGTTACAATTTTGTGAATCTCTTGGTGAACAGAAGACGACCAATTGTGTATATATACAGTCATTTTTTGTTTGACAACACGTTGAAGAGTCGCAATGGTGCTTTTTACCTCATTTAGAAATTTTTGTGAAACACTTGGAGTAGTATCATCCGAAAACTCTTCATTTGGTATTGAAATTGATTTAGAAACATTAGCCGTTGTGGAAGTATTTGAAAAATACATCTCTTCACATGACTTGGCCGTTTGAGGAACAAAAACCCCCCAAAAGATGATTAATCTTTGTATAATTTGCTGGTTTTATTTCTTTGTTCAATTGTTTCATTTTTAGGCGACTCTCTTGAGCAAGTTGTAGTGTCTCCTCTGAATCATACACAGCAGGAGAATCATGCTTTTCTAATAGAATTTTTCCATTATACAAACTCTGTTGTTTTTGCCGAGCTTGCTTGAGATAAAAAGGATTTTGATAACCCAAAGCTGTTTTCTGTTCGGTGTAGTTAAACGAGTCTGGCTTAGGTGAAAGCATGTGCATCGTTTGAATTGATTGACCCGTTTTGACCAAAATATTATCTAATTCCTTTATCTTATTCTCAAGTTGAATATGTTTATCAAGAATCTCATCTTCGCATATTTTGAAATCAGACTTAAACTTTTTCTTTTCTTCATAAAGAGAAGAAACAGTTGATTTTTCTTTTGAAAGCTGGTTATTTAAATTTTCAATTTCCTCATTGAAAGTCGTTATTTGTTTACCAAAACTTAAGTGAAGTGCATTTATCTTTTTAGTAAGACGTTGCTCTTGATAACAGACTTTTGATAACACCTTTCAAGTTTGTCATATTTTTCTTGACTAATTTCAAAATAATTTTCTTGATTTTTATACCTAGCAAGCTTAGTGGTCAAATCAGTATTTGTTTCTTTCAGTTTGCGATTAACCGAGTTGACTTTCTCAACTTTAATTGCCAAATTATTATATAATGATTCAAAATAAGCACGTGTTTCCTCAATAGTTACAGAATGTTGTTCTAATGTTCCCCCACCTTGTTCCACACTAAAAACATCAAAAAATAACATTACTATCATTATGTGGTACTTGGTGTGGTTTAGGAATAGGCTCGAGTAGCTCAGTATACTGCTCTTCTTGAGTAAACATATTGA
Organism: Tanacetum coccineum; assembly: GCA_026074375.1. Taxonomy (NCBI): domain Eukaryota; kingdom Viridiplantae; phylum Streptophyta; class Magnoliopsida; order Asterales; family Asteraceae; genus Tanacetum; species Tanacetum coccineum. Next base: position 21,602 of record BQNB010067935.1, on the reverse strand, counting down.
ATATATCATTATTGTAGCAATTGTCATTAGGTTGTACCTCAGCTGATCCGTTTGAGTCCTAGACGGGAGCTTTGTCAGTCTGAGTACCCAATGTTGATGCTTGCTACAGATTAGCCATCAAAATGCAGTTTGCATTGACTTCCTCATTTTATCATCAAGATTGATTTACAAGTAGCATCAAATGAAACACTTCAGCTTAGAGTTGGATTCCTGCTTCTTCCTTTTGAGCAATCAGCAACTGAGTCTGAAGCTAAGCAGCATCCTTTCTCCTTGGTCTAAATGTGTAGTTCCTAGAAAGATAACCTAATCCTCTGCAGTTGTAACACCTTATCTGATTACCATTATTCTCGTTTGCATTACCCTCGACTCGTTTTGCTACAACATTACCATTCTTATTCGGATTCTGATTAGCAATCCCCGGAACAACAATGAGCCAATTCTGATTTCTAACATTCTGAACACCCGGATTCTAAACTGCATTTTAAACAACCTGATTCTTGACATTTTGTACTGCATTGTACCCATTATGATTCCTAACATTTTGCCCAACATATTGACTAAACTGATTCCCACCATTATCTCCAATCATTTGCATCTGTCTGTCTTAATCCATATTCGATACCCGGTTGAGCAATTTCCTATTTCGAGGGTTTGATGAAATTCTATGGTTGTTGTGGGTTGTGTTGAGTTGTTTAGCTGTTGAATGCCTTAGCCATTCGGAACAAGTGTCATGTTCATCTGCAGTTGTGCGGATCTGTATTGTCTTCAGGATTTGGCATTGTATTTTGATGTATTTCTGACGTTGAATGATGGTTAGTGGGGTTTATAGTTGTTAGTTGGGATTATGGTAGCTTGCATGTAGGTACCTTGATGGATGAATCTGAGGGTGAAAAACACTTAGTAAATTGTAAGGATTATTGGAATTTACCATGAGTGCCAAAGGATCTTGTGTTTTTGCAGGTCGGTTCTGCTAATTTAGATAATCTACCTTCTTTCTTGATTGTATTTCATGAAATCATACCACTAAGTGTATCTGTTGTATGCAGTCCTTTGTTTGTTATGAACATTTGTAAACATGGCTATAGACTCCATTACTAGTTGTAAGTTGGTTTTGGAAATTGAGATTGCTAGCACAGTGTTACGTTCCAATTTTATCACACTGTTTTCTATGGCGTTATTTATATATATTTGATCATTTCTCTTGAAATTTCGATACTTAATTAAGCTTAAATTGCTTATAGGTTCACTTGAAGTCTCTAAAGACCAAAGCTCAAGAATCTATACACTTTGGGAGGCAAATACAAGAAAAGAAAGATTTCTAGCTAAAATTCAAGAAGTCCGCCGCACTTGTTACATTGTGCGCCGCACTTTCCTCTGAAGTTCAAACACCGCCACACTTACAACATTGGGTGCCGTACATTTTCCCAAAGATTGAAGAATTAATGTCCATTAAATGCACCTGCATTAACTCCTCAAAACCGCCGCACTTATTTGTAAGTGTGCCGCACTTCCAGTAAAAGTCATTAAATGCTATTGCTTTAACTCACCATGTTCCGCCGCACTTATTTGTTGTATAAGTGCCGCGAACTTGTCACCAAAATTTTTGCCTATAAATTTGTGAACGAAATTCTCAAACAATCATTCCTTCCCACCCCATTTCGCACCACACTATCTCATTCTACTCACATATCCTTCCCCTTTCCCCAAAACACCTAGAAATCCTTTTCCCTTGAAGAAAATAGAATCTGAACGATCAAGAATGAAGAAGTTTTCTTACCTTGTTATGAAATATATGGAAATTTATGTAATGAGTACTTTTGTTATGAACTCCCTTAGCCATGAGAGCTAAATCTATATATGACTACTCGGTGATTGTTATGTTAATGATATGTGTTTGATATGATCTTGAACACTTTATCCTAGCTTATGTTGCAAACCCTGTTATATCCCATCTTATCTATTTTTTTCTTATCAACTGTGTGATATATATAATATATCGTTATATTTTATAGGTGAATAGATCATGTTATGAATCTATTGTGGTTTTAAAGATTTGTCTATGGTCTTTAATGTCTATGCCGAGAAATCTATTTTCTGTAATTTGATAAACAAAATAAGCTTGACCTATATTTAGTAACTGGATTATTTGAGTGACACATTTGGTCTGGTTAACTAAATATAAGTCTTAAGTTAACAGTTGATTGTGAAAACGTTTTTCGGCACGAGAAATCGTCTTTATAAATTAATGCCCCATCTTCGAGGTCAAATTATTTCCAACACTTATAAGTTATTTTTCAGCTATCCGAGTAGTCATACCTTTTATCATTGGTAAAGTAAAAATTATTTTCAAAATTGTTAAAGTATATTTTCTTTCCGATTATTTGAGCACTACTCTAATCCCTGTGGACCACCTGGTCTTACCTAAAAAGATTATATCTGGCATACGTGGGTCTATAATTTTACCGTATGATATCCATATAATTATCCGGTATTTCCAGTCTTATAAATTTAAAGCTTTTGAAACACATCAAAGTTTTTGGCGCCGCTGCTAGGGATTTCTTAGCTGTTCTTTAGTCAAAATCTGGAAAAATTTATTTAACCTCCCCTCTTTTTCAAAAATCAACGTACAATTTTCTGGCAAACTAACCCAAACAATTTCTCTCTTGGATGCATATACGTGCTTCCAATTCTAAACTAGTTGAACCATTACCTGAACCTGAACGTACTATGAATCGAAGACTTCGCCAACGAAACAGAAGAGTTCCATACGATCAAAGAAATAATTCACCACAACACCCAAGAATTGTATACCCGCTAGTTCTTAACATCAACTACTTCTATCACTTTCTTGATATTCTTCAAAATTATGATCCAATGGTTGATGAACCCATGTGGGCTACTGACCATGTTGTCGCTCCGACACCTGGTTCCACAATTACTATTCCTGAAACCGCAAACGAATTTGCTATCAAAGGAAACCACTTGCCCTTGTCGAAAGGAAAACCAATTCGATGGTAGATCTAAAACCGGATCACTATAAAACCAATTCACGGAATTCCCTCAGATCATGAGATGTTTAATACAGAGATACATGAGTATGAAGTCGTCGGCCTAACCTAATGATGTTTCCCCTATCCCTTTTACTAGGGAAAGCAAATAACATAGTTGGATGAACTCATATGAAAGGATCTATCGAACATTGGAATGATCTTCGAACGACTTTCATTAGCGTTTCTTTCCCTATCTCTTTTCGACAGGACTCCTCAGAGGAAAAGAAGCCAACAACTTTCTCTCTTTTCTCACACAAAAACGATTCTACTAACCCGACGCTTGGGCTTCGTATGGGAAGGCAAATGATCCATAAACTCTAAGACTATCATGGTCACAATATCTTCTATCATGGTCTAAGTAAAATAACCAAAGAAGTTCTAAATGCCACAGCTAGTGGTATTTTCCTCTATAAAACTCCAAATCAAGCTTATCAGCTTCTCGAATATAAAGTCTTACTCAAGCTCGACTGGGCTAAAAATTAGAAAACTAAAACATCTCTTAAGAAAACCATTGATTTCGCCTATGAAGGCAGCAGTAATTCCAATATTGGCAAAATTATGGTCCGAATGGATGCCATGACCCTAAAAATGGATGCTCAGTATAAAGAACTCCAAAACCTTACTAAAAAAACAAAACCAGATGAAGATGATATACCTATATCCCAAGAGGAAGAAGCTAAATTCAAGCAAACTTTTGTAAGACTCATTTCTTATAATGATTACCTTGCGACCGAGACTACAAATCGCGATAATTGGCATTTCAAACAAACTGAAGTTAGTTATAACCGAGATCAACTATCGATACTGTTATTTGTACAAACCTTATGATCTTCAAAAAAAATTCAACGATTTCATGAAATCTCAGCAATCAACCAATGCTTTCGTCAAAGAAACATTCATGGATCTTAAGACCCAACTCGAAACTGTAGCAAAAAATCATCAAGCGTCAATTCAGAATCTTAAAACCATGTTCGACAGACTTGCTGACAAGGCAATCTGGCTTCCGTCGACCTTCTGGATCTCTTCCTCGCAACACTTAACCAAACCCAAAAGGACATAATTCCAAAGCTTACCAACCACCACAATCTCGCAATGAGCATGTGAATGTTGTATTCACAAGAAGTGGTAAATCTTACAACCCATCAGTTAACCCAAATGATCAACAAAACGATTCTGAAACTCCTATCAACTTCGATAGTGATGATGAAGACGAAGAATCTACACCACAACTGAAAAATCAAAATCCAAAACCAGTCAAGGAAACTTCATTACCCAAACCATACAAACCAAAAATTCCGTATCCTCAACGTCTAAAGAAAGAAAAAATGGAAGCTCAATATGAAAAATTTCTTGACATGATCCATGCAGTTCGAATCAATGTGCCTCTTTTCGAGTGGTCTTAGCGGATATGCTAATATGGAAAATTTCTCAAAGATCTCATATAACTTCACAACAAAATCAATCAATATCTCCTGTCGCTTTCTTCTTAAGCGATTGAAAACTTCAGCGATGATCTAAAACAAAGTTCCACCTAAACTCGGAGACCCCAGAAGTTTTCTTATTTCGTGTAATTTCAACAAAACTTTCTCCGGTAATGCCTTAGCCGACCTTGGTGCTAGCATTAACCTTATGCCATATTCTCTATATGCCAAATTATCTCTCGAAACTATTAAACCTACCAAAATGAGCATAAGATTAGCTGATAGATCATTCCAATACCTTGTTGGAATAGTTGAAAATATGCTCATTAAAGTTGGTAAATTCACCTTTCCTGCTGATTTTGTTATTCTTGAAATGGAAGAAGATAGTAAAGTTCCACTCATCTTGGGACGACCATTTCTTCATACTGCTGATGCAGTAATTCGAGTTAAACATAAACAACTCAACCTTGGAGTTGGAACTAAATAAATGATTTTCAATATCGATTCTGCAATGAAAACACTCCTTTATTAAACGTGATTCCTGTTTTTGTATTGATGTTATGAGGAAATCATTAGAAGATGATTTCGACGCTTTTTAGACGAAGTGATAGGAAAATTCTTCATTCACATCGAAGGAACCCTTCTCGAAGATGAAATCTTTGCTGAATTTGATGAATTCATAGCAATGACCACCGATGAAAACTCTGACTCTGAATCCGACACCGAAGATCCACCATTTGAAAAAATTGTTAGTATAGATTCACCCTTTGAACAATGATCTGGAGGCTTGGTAAAATGGAAAAGAAAAGTATCCATTATATTTGACTGAGAGAAAATAGTGAAGAAAAAGGAGAAGAGATAGAAAAAAGAAAGAAGAGATAGGAATGATTTGTGTATGTGGTTGTGGTTTTAATAGAGAAAATGGTACTAACTAACACACTCACATCTTTACTTGTAACCCTACCCCTCCATGGAATTGGAAAGTAGGAGGGTAAAGTATTTTTTAGGTCCGTTATCGACTAGCTAAACTACCGGACTCCCGACTATAATGATAATGTCAATTCCGGATTAGTTACAATATTTTTGGGCTAACTATCTTCCCCCACTTTTGTGGACTTACGAATTATTACAATTGTTACTAACAAGTATCTAATAACAACGTAATATAGTCTTCCAAAGCGCTTCCACAGCTGAAGTTGTCTTCTGAGTTCTCCTCGTCTTAAAACTTGTCATTCAGCCATGGATCCTTCATGTCTTTACTTGTTCTTGAACAATTGTAGTATGCATGAGTTGGATTAACTTCCCCCCAATTCATGCAGCATGTCTTGAAAAGCTTTCTTCATAGACTCCTTTTGACGAAGGTTTCTTTTCTAAATCGGCTTCCCCCTAAACTCAACATCCCTGTCTTATCTTAAGCAGTTATGAAACATTAATGTACCCGTGTGTACATTTATATACTTGTCAATCAAAGTGACATAGCAGAATTTTGTAGAAGTCATAACACACCAACGACATGCTTATTGTATCAAGGCTTGGTGAATATTCGTTCAGGGGTGCATGCAAGAAATCAGCAACTGTTCTTCTCACGTTTGCATAATACTTCATAAACCATACTAAACATTTTAGGTCCTAACAATAACTTTCCCCTTCGAAGTGACATGGTAACTCAAGGTTCAATTAAATCCAGATGTACCAATTTTTTTTTTATCCCCACCATTATGGTTGCGAAACTCTCAGAAAGTATCATTGTCGTGTTAACGTCCATATACTCAGATAGTTCTTGTCATAAGCAGAAATCTTGTTATACAAAATAATGACATCAAAGAAATTTGAAGATTTTTGACCTTAGAATGTGAGTATCTTTGTATTGGATTGGCACTAAACTACCCGTTTGAGAAGTGCTGATTACATCTCACCACTTTAAACTCTCTGTTTAATCTTACACAACCTCGCTATCTATAATCTGCTATTGTCATGACCACATGGTGAAGTATACACGATTATACCACAAACTTGGAATGAAGTAAAAATCCACCCAACATTTGTTTCACTTAATCTTGCACTGATTGTTGATTGAAGAACGGTTGCAGAAGAAAATCTCTAAGTTCCGTATACTCCATCAAAGTATAAGAAGTTCAACACCTTCTTGTAATTATCCAAATCTACATTGCGTTATGGACACGGTGTACTACAACGTAACTCCTTTAAGTGATAGTTGTCCCGGTCTTCATTCCAACCACCCCTTGACGCTGGGAAAAAATAGTTAATGCCAAGTCTTAATCATAAATGTTTACGTTCAAGCAAGTCATCAATCGATGAGAAATAGAAGATAAGTCAACGAAGATGAAATAACAGTAGACAGTTCTTTGTGAAATCAACTTCAATTGAAACGAAAAATAAGGTTGATAACAAATCCAACTTCGTAATCACAATGTCATCGTAATATGAATCTCTAGCCATTTGTCATTTAAGTGAATATTTTCAGGATCATTTTGGGATTAAGTGTTGTTGTTTGTGTGGTGTGTTGGTTATGGTGGATTGTGTCATTATGAGTCTCGATTCTCTGATCTGTGGTGTTTTGCATGCAATTCATGTTTCACGGAATTTTTACACGTATATGATTAAAACCGCTAAATGAATTAACGGGATTTACAAATTCAATAGAAAAAAAACCGTGAATGATTGATTCGGACTCAGCGGCAATGATTTAATTGCTCTAAACAGATAATTTTCTGGCTAGGGTTACTAGCCAGATTGTTTAAACTAGGTCTCTACCAAACTGAACACGGGCCAAAAAATTCCAGTTGGGCCACGTGAGTTAGAACACAAAAAACAAGTGTAACCAAATTTAAAAAACTAAAAAATTAAAAATGTCAATAAATCGAGTAAACGATGGTTCTTGGGGCCTCAAAAAAACTCCTTAACTAGCTCTACAAGGATAGTTTACAGCGTGATCCGTCTTCTCATTTTTCTCTTCGATTTGATGTGTTAGCGGGCCTGAAAACGGACTTACGGATCAATAAGTTATGGCTGTTTGTTTTACTGAAAACCCTTTTCTTCACACAGATTTCTAATCAAAACGCAAATGAATAAAAAAATTAGGACAGAGTTAACGTTTAGTCAAGAGAAATTTGTGGTTTCAAAACGCAACCTGTAGTTTCAAAACGTGAAAGGATTCAAAAAGCAAAGATTAGTCATAAAATGCAGACGAGGATCAAATGCAACGAGTCAAAGCAACCAGTCTCAAACGCAATGAGTCCAAAACGCAGTGACGTCAAAACGACACCGTCTCATAACGCAATGTGTCAAAACGATGTGATGTCAAAACGCAATGAGTCAAACGCAATGTGTCAATAAGCAAAAAGAAGGAAAGGAAGACAATACGCAACATGAAGAAATCAAAAGCAACATGTGTATTTTGCCAGAGAGGCAAAAACGCAAACGACGAAAAAATACAAACTTTTTCCACCAAAAATTGCCCAATAATCCATCCTTTTTGACCATCTTACTTGATTTCTCGTTGCACAATTAGCTACCTTTCTGCTAGATCTTGTATATCTAAGGCATCTTGATCATTGGTATTCAAGGAATTGTAAAACGTATCAAGTTGATGTAATTCTGAGAAACCATGATGAGGACAATGACGAAGAAGTCCTTTAAAACCTTCCCATGCTTCGTTGAAAGTTTCGTTTGGTTTTTGGTAAAAAGTATGTTAATATAGATTCACCCTTTGAACAATGATCCGGAGGCTTGGTAAAATGGAAAAGAAATTGAGCCATATTATTAGAGAGAAAAAGAGAGAAAAGAGAAGAGATAGAAAAAAGAAGAAGAAGGAGTGTTTGTGTATGTGTGTGGTTTAATAGAGAAAAAGGAACCACACACACACTCACACTTTACAATGTGAACTCCTACCCCTCCATGGAAGTATGGAGGGAGTATTTATAGTCCCGATATCGACTAGCTAAACTAACCCGACCCGACTATAAATGATAAATGTAATTCCGGATTAGTCACCATATTTTAGGGCTAACAATCTTCCCCCAATATGTGGACTTACGGAATTACTTACAATGTTCCTATCAGGTACAAATACAACATAAATAAAGTCTTCTAAAGCACTTCCAAAGCTGAAGTTGTCTTGTGAGTTCTCTTGGTCTTTAAACTTGTATTCCAGCTTGGATCTTCATTGTCTTTACTTGTACAGGAACTATTGTAGTATGCATGAACTGGATTAACTTCCCCCCAATCCATGCAGCTTGTCTTGAAAAGCTCTCCTCATAGACTCCTTTTTGGCGAAGTATCTGAATTAGCTTCCCCCCAAACCAACATCCCTATCTTAAGCAGATTCTGAAACATTGATGTAGCTTGAACAATCTTCTACTTGTCATCAAAGTGCACAGCGGAATTTTGTAGAAGTCAAACCACACCAACGACCACTGCTTTTTGTCATCAGGGCTTGGTGAATATTCGTTTGGGGGTGCATGCGAGAAATCAGCAACAATTCTTCTCACGTATGCAGAATACTTCATAAACCATACTAAGTAAAGTAGTCTACACTACTTCCCCCTGGAAGTTGACATGGTAACATCAAAGTCAATTAAGTCCCGGATGTACACATTTTCCCCCATGATGGTTGCGAACTCTCGGAAGCATCATTGTCGTGTACGTTCATATACTCGAGAAGTTCTTGTCATAAGAACAAATCTTAATATACAAAAGAATCATTACCCTCTTGACTTCAGAAACCGTAGAGGAGATGAAGCATGTCATCGAAGAACTTTGAAGATTTTGCTTAGACTGTGAAGTATCTTTGTCTTGGAATAGCACAAAAATACCCGTGAGAAGTGCTGATTACATCTCAACCTTTAAACTCTCTGGCTAACTTACCAACCTCGTATTTTGTATGCTATTGTCGTGATCACATGGTAAAGTAAACCCGATATATCAAACTTGAAACTGAAGTAAAATCCCCTAAATTTGTTACTTAATCTTGCACTATTGTTGATTGAAGAACGGTGCAGAAGAAAATCTCTAAGTACCTTATACTCCATCAAAAGTATAAGAAGTACAACACCTCTTGAAATTATCCACATCGACATCTGCGTGTGACACTGAGTACTACAACGTAACTCCTTTAAGTGATAGTTGTCCAGGTCTTCATCCAACCACCCCTTGACCGCTGGAAACTAGATAATCCAAGTCTTAATCATAATTGTATACGTTCAAGCAAGTCATCAATCGATAGAAAATAGAAGAAAGTCACGATGATGAAATAAGTAGACGCCTTTGTGAAATCCAACTTCAATTGCAAATAAGGGATACCAAATCAACTTCGTAATCACATGTCATCTTAATCCAAATCTCTAGCCATTTTGTCATTTAAGTGAATCTTTTCAGGATCGTTTTGGGATTAAGTGTTGTTGTTTGTGTGGTGTGTTGTTATGGTTGATTGTGTCTTATGAGTCTCGATTCTTGATTGCGGTGTTTGTATGCAATTCACGTTCACGGGATTTTACTCGTCTATGATCAAAACCGACAAATGATTAACGGGATTTTACAAGATCACTAGATAACCGTGAATGAATGATTCGGAATCAGCGGCCAATGATTTAATTGTCTAAAAACAGATAATTTTCTGGCTAGGGTTAAAGCTGTTTGTTTAAATAGGCTCACCAAACTGAAACGGGCCTAAAAATACAGATGGGCCGTGAGCTAGAACAAAAACAAGTCTAACACAAATTCCAAAAATATGAAAAATGTCAATAAATCATGGTAAACGAGCTTTTTGGCCTTTGAAAAATCCTTAACCAGCTAAAGGGTGGTTACAGCGTGATCCGTCTCGTTTTTCTCTTCGATTTGAGAGGTCACGGGCCTGAAACGGACTTACGGATCAAAAGTTATGGCTGTTTTACTGAAACCCTTTTCTTCACACAAGATTTCTAATCAAAACGCAATGAATAAAAAAATTGGGCAGAGTAACGTTTAGTCAAAACGCAGTCGTGGTCTTCAAAACGCAACCTGTAGTCAAAACGCAACGAGTCAAAACGCAACGAGTCAAAACGCAACGAGTCAAAACGCAACCAGTCTCAAAACGCAATGAGTCAAAACGCAGTGAGTCAAAACGCAACCAGTCTCAAAACGCAATGAGTCAAAACGCAACAAGAAGGAAGTCAAAACGCAACAAGAAGAAATCAAAACGCAACATGAATTTTGCCAGAGAGTCAAAACGCAACGACGAAAAATACGACTTTTTCCACCAAAAATCGCCCAATAATCACCCTTTTTGACCTCTTAACTTGATTTCTCTTGCACAATTAGCTACCCTATGCCTAGATCTTGCTTAATAACATAAACATTCACACATCTAAGCACAAAAATTCGGGTTTGATTTTTTTCTATTGACTTCTTTTTGACCACGAATTTGATCTTGTTTAACCACAATAATCAGTAGATAAACAACACGGATTCCCCCTATGCTCTGATACCAATTGTAGGATCCCGATAACACTTCATAACATATATATCATTCACGAAATCGGAACTAGAAATGAGGAGGTGAGTTGTTTAGAGAGAGAAAAAAGAAGAGAGAAATGAGAATAGATATTTTAGATATTTTGAACAACTAACTTTTCCAAGTGGAAAAGTTCCTTATATACCCCGACACTTAAAAGTGACGCGCGAGATATTTAACTAGGACCCGGGCTCGGGTTTTGCTTGGGATTAAACCCAAAACATATACAATATTAGATTATCTATCGAGCCCGATTCCTGATATTATCCTATTACAACATTAACTAATTAAAGACCGAAGCTCCATCTTAGAGTGACCGAGCTTCCTTGTTCGACTCAATAAATTGAGGCTAACAGCCTTGTTTGTATTCTTTATTTGTTCGAGCGGTGTGTGCATGAGCTATATACCGTACAAAGGTCTGTACAGAAGTGTGTGCAGGTGCCATATACCCTAACAAAGTGGTATCAACAGCCAGGCTACGATAAACAATGGTAGAAGACGGTAAGCTAAAGATCGACAATATGATGGTTATGATTTTAGTTTTTGTAAGATGCAAATCGAAGACTCTCTATATCATAAGAAGCTTTAGGAGCCTTTGGAAAAAGCCAAACCTACAGGTATGAAGGCTTTGTTATTATTATCTGTGTAGCCCTAGAGTTGGTCAAGCACTGTTACAGCAGTTAGTGGTTCGTGTAGAACTACTAAGCTAACGTTCAAAGGGATTTGAGATTTGATTCTTTGTTGAAAATATCCGTCGAAAGACATCCAGAGAATATACGAATTATTTGTTTAGTGCAGAGGACAGATACAGGGGCAGAGGGTAATACAGAGGGCAAGAAGCAGAGCAAGAACAAATCGAAATCATGGAAGATAGGAGAGATAAAGTACATGCAGAATATTACATTTGAAATTGCAACCAGAATGGCCACTTTCAGAATCAGTGTTCGAAGCTTGTAGCCTCTAGGGATAAGGTGGTTAACACGGCAGCTGGAGACTCTGATGATGCATTAGTTTGTTGCGTTGATAATACGGTTGATGATCGTATTATAGATTCTGGTGCATCGTTCCATGCTACCTATTGCAAGGAAGAGTTAGAAAGGTTTAAGCTACGATCCAGTAAGGTTCGTTTAGCAGATGACAAGACTCTAGACATTACAGGCGTTAAGGATGTTGTCCTCAAAACTTCTTTTTGGTACAAGTTGGACTCTGAAGGATGTTAGGTACATTCTACGTAGGCTTTGGAGACCAGCAGTGGAAGGTTACTAAAGGTAGTTTGGTGGTAGCTCGTGGGAACAAACGTGGAAGCCTGTATATGGTTGAAGTACACCCCGAGGGGATTGGCGCAGTTATTGTTGGTAGTGGCAGTGCAGCTCTGTAACACCAAAGACTTGGTGATATGAGCAAGATTGGTATGAACATGTTAGCTTCCAAAGACAACGTTCCAGATGTACGGAAGGTAGATATCTACTTCTGTAAGCTAGGTGGTTTGGGGAAGCAGAAGAAGCTTTCCTTCATAATGTCAGAGAAGACAAAGAAACTACAGAGGTTGGATCAAGTTCATATAGAAGGCTATGGCCCTACATTTATTGCATCAATTTGAGGATCCTGCTACTATAATATGGTTATCAAAGACTGCAACAGGAGTTGCGGTAGGTATAATGCAAACCTTCAGGTGAAGTGTTTGAAGTTTGATAATAGTGAAGAGTATAGTAGCTGACTGATTAAGTTTTGTGTCAAGAATGGGATTGTGATGCTAAAAATGGTCTCGGAAACACCTCTACAGTTTGGTGTTGCTGAAAGATTGAGCCGAACATTCAGAGCAGATAGCACGGGGATTCGTGCAGAGGCTCTGAAGATGTTATGGGCAGATTCTGTTAGTACGACCTACTTAATCTACCACATACCCTACGTTCTGATAGGGTTGCGTATTCCAAATGAGGAATGGCGAGGGAAGGTTACTAGTCTCGCACACTTGAAGGTATTTGGTTGTGACTCATTTGTTAAAGTGAAAGATGTTTGCTGAGAAGCCATGAATGTACATTTATAGGCAGCGGCTCAGATGAAATGCGATACAGCTTTCGGGATACAAAGAGTCACCAAGTTATCTGAAGCAGAGATATTACATTTGTGGACTCGATTTATGGAGCCAAGTCTGCGATAGATTCAAGTAGCTTAACGAAGCCAATACAGAAGAGTCAAGTGGTGTTAGTAGACATTACAGAGAACCTTACAGAGAATAATAGCATAGTTGTAGAGCATGGGTTGAGTTCAGAAATCACTCAGATCCCAGGTGGGAGCTCAGATACGAGTGAGGGGTCCGAAAACAGTGGGAGCTTCGAGGATAGTGGAAGATCAAATAAAGAAGACTCTGAAGACAGAGCATCCTCTAAGGAGGGAGGCTCCAAGACTCCACAGGTACGAAGGTCCAACAGAGAGTTCAGGGATCCAATAAGGTACTCTCCATTAGTAAACTATTTGCTAACAGACAGAGAATGGTGAACCAGAGTCTTATTCAGAAGCCTTGAGTAGCAAAGAATTCGTACAGTAGAAGAAGGCTATTAATAAATAGATGGTTTCACTTGAAAAGAACCATACGTCTTCCTTAGTCAGATTACCAGCAAGAAAGAAGGCATTGCATAGCAAGTAGGTGTTTAGGGTTAAAGAAGATCAGGATTGAAAGAAAAGGTACAAGGCTCGATTGGTAGTTAAGGGTTTCCAACAGAAATAAGGGGTAGACTACAATCAGATCTTCTTTCCAGTTGTGAAGATGACTATAATTAGGTTAGTCTTGAGTATTGTAGTTGCAGGAGCCTCCTTATGTAGGAGCCTTGAATGATACATCTATATAGCACAAAAGCGAGGGTTTTCAGCTAGCTGGGCAGAAAGAAAACCTAGAGTACATATTGAAGGAAATTTTGTACGGACTGATTCAAGCATCGAGGCTATAATACTTGAAATTTGACAGTTTTATGCAAAAGAATTAGGTGCGAGTAATGTGCCATGAACCAATGTTGCTACTCTAAGAATATGGTTCATCCTGCATTAGACAACTGTTAAAGGTTGATGACATGTTGGTCGCAGGCTCTGACATGGCAGAGTTCAACAAGCCTAAGTGGTGTTTCCTTTAGTGTTCGAGATGAAGGATAGATGCTCTAAGAAGCAGGTGCTTGGTTATGTGCTTACAGTTGGTGTAACAACAGTCGAGTGGGAGTCTAGACTACAGAAGAGTATCACTATGTTAACTATAGAAGTCTAGTTTATGGCAGTTCCATAAGCAAGCAGAGAATTAATATGGTTGAAGAAGTCTCTTAAAAAGTTAGACCGAGCTCAGGCAGAAAGTGTTTAATACTGTGAAAAAGATTCTAAAAGGTCGGTTCATCTTGTGAAGAATCTAAAGTTTTGCAGTTGGGCAAAGCTTGTTTGAGTATTGATAAGCGAAGGGTCCTTATCTTTGTTAAAGATTCTTGAAACGAAGAGCCTTGCAGAGATGTTCACTAGGTTGGTGATGAAAGAGAAGTTGAAGCTTTACGCAGCTTCAACTGGGCTCCGAGAGAATTAATAACAGAGTATGGTGTCTTACCAGAGAGAGAGGTTATTCCCAGTTTAATGATGTTAGTTCAGGATACCTTGTATCGAAAGTATCCTAGCCCTGTGTTTAGTTAATGCAGCATGTTCCGTATGTTCGGCGATACAGAAAGGTTAGAGCAGTACATTGTTGAAGGGAAGGTGGTTTGAAGTTTACAAAGATTACTTGAGACGAAGAGCAGTGAAGTGATCAGCCTCTAAGTGGGAGATTGTTGAGTTGTGAAGACTGATATAGGCCCCGATGTGTGTTGCGCAGGTGGCGCGATGTCACACCCCGTAAAATTCTCTATTAGTATTCCGACCCACTCTGGTCACCTACTTTTAAATTTTATACGTTATGTTTAAATCTAATAGTTTACCGGGGAACTAAACTGCGTAAAAACTGAAAAACGTCGTCGGACGCGTTCCGACATCGATTATAAATTAATTTAGGCTTAATATAAGATATTTTAGCTTTCCTGAGTGTTTCGTGATTTTTAATCACTTCCGATATTAATTTTAGGGCTTTATCCTTTAAATTGCGTTTTTCGCGTTTTTGACCAAACGGAACCCCGAAAACTCAAAATCTTTTCGTGTAAACTCAAGTTATCGTATTTCTAGTGTCATACTACTAAAAATTTTATTCACCTCTTCTTCCCTAGCCAAATGTGGCGCCTAAACCACAACAACATGTATACTTGAACTCTAAATTAAATATATGGCATCTTATTTTGAAAGCCTCACCCATGTGTGCATACTTACACAAGATAGTGACACATGAGAATGTCATTCTCATGCACCATTTCTCATATTGATAAGACCATGTGTTTACTTACACACTCTTACAACTTTGACTAGCAAATTTTGAACCATGATCATATCACTTGAACCTTGGCTAGAAAAATTGAACCATCTTGGTCCTTGTGAGCCCTATTCGGCCGAACCACACAACACACACACTCTTGGTGTGTTGGTCACTTATGCACCACTTGAACCTTTCAAAACCCTAGCTTGATCCTATAAATACCAACACTTATCTCAACTTAGGTTATAACACATTTTCACTAGCCACAAAATTTTATCAACACATCCTCACTCTCTTCCTCTCCCTAGCGACACGGCACACCCAACAACACACAAACCCGTCCATAACTTTTGATTTCTAGCAAAGATCCAAGTATTCTAAAGTTCACTTCTAAGGTTTATCACTAAGGTAGATCCAAGTGTTTGGTTGGTTATTTTTACAAAGATTCAAGAAATATAAGTTAGGGATTGCAAGGATTATTATTTGGGGTTCTTATAGATCTATAGTTTGTGGGTATAGATCTAGTGTTTTTGCTACTTGCTCTTCTTGATTTGTAAGTGTTCCTTAAATCTTTGTTGGTTTCATCTATTTTCTTTATAGATCTATGTTTGTTCATAAAGATCCATGTGTTAAGTTAATTCTATTTACAAAAGAAAAATTAAGTTAATATTTGTCATCTTATTTAAAATGGAAAGAAAAACATTGTAA
This sequence comes from Tanacetum coccineum, assembly GCA_026074375.1. Lineage (NCBI taxonomy): Eukaryota > Viridiplantae > Streptophyta > Magnoliopsida > Asterales > Asteraceae > Tanacetum > Tanacetum coccineum. Next base: position 5,543 of record BQNB010067935.1, on the reverse strand, counting down.
TACCACGTTTATGTTCATGTTTTACATTAAGTTTTTTTGGCGAATTGAGAAGTTGAAGAGAGTGCAACAATAGAGTAATTAGGTGGATTAAGGTTTAGTTTTGTGTGGATTAGTTGAAAATAAAGTGTTGAACTAATTAGGCACTAATATTGGCGAGTTGGTGTTATTTTTTGTCAGTATTCTCGTGCAAAACAAACTTTCTTGTCCCGATTTTGTTTTGTGGTTTTGGGCGACTTAAAAATGTTTTCCATTAGGCGTAAAAGTAGTTTATTTCCCCGAAGAGCTCATTCGACTAGAATAATTTTTCATATATCCACTTTAAAACGGACTTAAAACGGCCAAGTTATGGCCAAATGAAACTCGAAACATTTCGGGGCTGAAAATTGGGAATAATTAATGACCAAGATCACATCTAAAACGGGCGATCGGGAGCCCTTTCGGACTGAACGGTCTAAGTATAATGCACGAAAGTTGGTCCGAAATGAGATTTTACTAAAATGTTGGCAACCGTTTAGCCTAAAAGTAAAAAACGAGAGACATTTTTACCACAAATCGGAAAAATAGATTTTTAAGAAACATTCTAATTAATGCTTGCTGATTGGAATAATAAAAAGGGGGTTTCAGTGTCCACTTTCGGACGATTTTGGATGTTTTATAATTCCAAGCAAACATATAGAAATTCTAGTAATTAGTTAGAAACAACTAAAAAATTGTCATGAAAGGTTATTTGAGATACGACCTTAACAAAAAGTAGGATTTTAAAAATGGTAACCGAATTTAGACATCTAGGCGATTTAAACATAAGGATTAAGGGCGGTTTTAGAATTTGGTTTAAGCGATTTGTAGATATATGGGAAACTAAGAAATAGGGAACGCCCAGCTATTACATTTTTGAAACTAAAAAGTTTCCTAAAAGGGAAAGTTTCTAAAAATAGTAACTTTTTGCAAGTGTCGGGATTTAACTAAGACATGGTAAAGTTTTCAAAGTCTTTTAGTACTAAAAACGCAAACACACTTTGGATGCTCTAAATGAAAGAACAGGATGCTTTAACTTGTATTCTTTTGACGAATGCTAATTCATATACCCATATTAACACTAGGGTGTCGCGGCTAGACTCCCTTATATCTTTCATCATTTGTTTGTGTTATATCGCTTATCCTTGCTAGGTGAGTTCAAATCCCCCACTTTTTTTATATATTTACAAATCTTTATAAAATACCATGGGGTGGAAACATTGTATGCTTTTAAATTGGACACCATATTCTTTACGTAATTTTTACCTGTTTATGTGTTGCCTAAGTTGCTTACAAACCTACTACTGCCCAAATTATCATGAACTGTTAGTTTCTCGACCGGAGGACCGGTTGAGGGAGCGCGAGTGAGTAAATAGATCTATTGGGACTAATTATCCCTATCCGCTTTGGTTCCACTTAACGAAGAACAAACGGATATATGTCATGTCGATTGTGCATTATGGTGGTCTTTGGTTTGGGACACCGGTTAAGGGCAGGAATACTATGTGACAGGATGTAGCATGCCCTGTTGATTATTAGCTTCAGTGTCATGAGCTTAGCGCAACAGTAAATACTTTTTATGCGATACTGTATCTGTTATAGTAGTCGCATACGTTTTGAAATCTTGTGGTCCACTCTTGTATTAACTTAAACCTATGAATTCACCAACATTATGTTGACGTTTTAAACATGTTTTCTCAGTGCTTTACTTGGATTGATTTCTTTGATGCTAAGAGCAATGTGACTTTCGCCAATTCAAGATTTATCTATTATTTCTCCGTTGTCATTATCAAAACCTTGTTATGCTTCCGCTACTTTTAACTTAATTATTATGGGCTGTAAAACTTGAATTTATTTTACTTTATGCAACGAGTAAACTTTTTCAAACGTCCATGATTAGTGGTCGTTCTTTATTGCTTTGTGATCGGATTGTTATGACGTCACGCCCTCGGACACGTATTCCGTCCAGGCCCCATTTGGGGGTGTGACACGCAACCCCAAGTTAATCCATATTCAACGATAGCTCAGGTAGAGCAGATCATGTCGTTGAGATAGAGTGGCACCCGTGGTCTAGCGACTCTAGAACATGTTGCGTCTTGTATCGTTGGAAGGGAGGCCCATTGTAGTACTAGGTTTGGGGGAGGATTATTGGGTGCAAAACCAATCCCACATCGGTAAGATAAGTAAACTGAAGATGGGTTTCACACTTATAAATACCTCTCTCATTGTAATTGTAAACTTGGATCGGGGTGTGTGTGTTTTGTACCCCGTGCAGTTTAGCACGGGTCGTGCAGTTTGGCACGGTCATGCAATTTGGCACGAGCCTGAGAAGTTTAGCTCAGAGCTTAATAATATCTCTCTGGTTTGATCTCGTGGACTGCCACAACTATCCTAGTTGTGGATACCACGTTATATCTTGTATCGATTTACATTCCGCAATTTATCTTCCGTAAGCCTTGTTTGTATTCTTTGTTTGTTCGAGTGGTGTGTGCAGGAGCTAATACCGTACATAGGTCTGTATAAAAGTGTGTCCAGGTGCCATATACCCTAACATTGTTCTGTGTAGGTTTGTTGTATGTGTGAATGTTGGTTTATCTATTGTTTTCATGGTTACTGATATATGTGAATGTTGTTTTTTCTTTATTTTCATGCTTATTTGGTTGTTTCCTGTGGGTTTGTTGTATATGTCAATACTTGGTTTATTTTCATGCTTTGTTCTATATGTGAAAATTTGTTTTATTTTCATGCTTATTCAGTTGTTGCCTTTGGGTTTGTTGTATATGTGAATAATGGTTTCTTATAATGTTTGATTTACATTGTACCTGAGCTTATCTGTATCTTGACGGGGCAAATTCTTACATTTGCAGCCATGGCGGATTAGCCATATGCGATTGCCTTTTGTGTAGATGGTTTGATGTTCTTGCTGTTGTTGTTAACAACTTTTGTTAAAGTTATATAATGATACATTTTAGCTTATTCGTATCTTGGCAGGGCAAATCCTTTGATCTGCAGCCATGACGGGTTAGTCGTACGCGACTGCCTTTTGTATAAATGGATCAAGACTGTCGTGTGGTTTGTTTTCATGCCTATTCAGATGTTGCCTGTGGTTTTTTTGTATATGTGAATATTGCTATTTGAGGTTATCCGTTTGTTGGCGTGGTAAATCCTTTGATTTGCAGCCACCGTGGGTAAGCCTTGGTCGGTTGACTTTTGTGCAAAACGGACTTATTTGCTTTCTGTTAATGGTGTTGCTGTTACATTTGAGCTTATTTGTATCTTGGCGGGGCAAATCATTAGATTTTTTGCCATGACGGGTTAGCCATACGCGAATGCCTTCTCTATGAATGGATTAACACTATTGTCATTGTTTCAAATAATACATTTGAGGTTATACATTTTTTTGGCATGGTGAATCATTTGATTGGCAGCCATGGTGGGTGTTACTGTCGTTGTTAATGGCACATTGTTTGATTTGCAGCCATCCCAATGTTTACAGAGAACTACATTTTGGTCGGGCGACCACAGTTACATTGTGGTTGCAGCCATAAACAGTTTTTTATTTGACCCGGGTTCATTGTGGTTGCAGCCATATAAATAGTTTTTTATTTGACCCTGGTACACCTTTTTTTTAGCGGGTTAACATCCGGACCCTCATATCTTCTGCAGCTCGATTGTTAATAAGGAGGCGGATGATGATAAGTTTGTTTCCTGCGCATATCTCACTCGCAACGTTTCTTGGGAGTATCATTCCACACCAACAGTGTATTTGCAGCCATGCGGTTGTTGTATACGCCTACTGCTTACAAATACATTTGCAGCCTAATATATAATAGATTATATATATATATATATATATATATATATATAGGTATATACACATACATATATATATATATATTATATATATATATATGTTACTGTTAACCTATTTGGTTTGGTGTACACTGGAAGCTATGCAGGTACTCTTTCTAACGACTACTTGCTGCATGTGTCGCATAACTGTAAACTTACGAGTTGTATATGTGAATGTTTCCTTGAGAGGGTGGGCGCCTGGTCGGTCCGTTGGATAGCCTGACCTGGTACGTCAGCCGCTTCGTTTTCGAAGCAAGCCGAACCGATGGGTTTTCCTATTTTGTTTGACCCGGTCTACCTTTTGCAACCGGGTTAGACCCATCCCTTATATCCTCTCTTGTGGGTTATATCCATTTCACACAGTTGCTTCATTTCTCTCCGCTAACAACGGTGTTCATTATTTTCCCACTAAGTAACATGTGTGACATATACCAGTATTATGTGGGTGTTTTGGATGGTTTTTTAGTCGGTTATCTTCGTTGACTAATGAACGGTGGGATTTGATTTGAGTATATTCAAAAATTCCTTGATTCACTTTAATCACGCTTAATTGTCTATGCTTCTTCATGTCATCTATGAATAATGGTCTGTTATAATGTGTGTTTATTTCATTAATGCCTAATTTTTAAAAATTTTGTAGGAACTAGGTCTTCTGATGTTTTGTATAATTATTATATGGTTGTTTGTAGCTATATGGATTATTGTCGTTGCATTTTGGCTTTGTTTTCAGGGTTATTTGTTTGTTGCCTGTGGGTTTGTTGTATATGTCAATAATTGGTTTGTTTTCATGCTTTGTCCTATATGTCAAAAATGTGTGTTGCCTTTCGGTTTGTTGTATATGTGAATAATGCTTTGTTATAATGTTTGTTTTACATTGTGCCTGAGCTTATCCATATCTTGGCAGAGCAAATCCTTGCATTTGCAGCCATGCTGGTTTAGCCATACGCAACTGCCTTTTATATGAATGGATTAACATTGTAGACGTTGTTGCAAACGTTACATTTGAGGTTATCCATTTTTGGGCGTGGTTCTGTTTGGAATGGTTGCGCTTTTAGGAATGTCATAAGGGTTTGTGATTCTTGTGTGCGTTGGCATATAGAAGAAAACTTTTGATTCAATACACGTGAAATGTGTTGAAATGTGTTGCAAGCAAGTTAACATGTGGCAAACAACATCATTAAAAAACCATTTTCCTAAGATCTACAGAAGCAAAACATTATATAACACATACAAGGAGTGGGCGTCGGGTCGGCCCTTTGGCCCCGGTCCTTAACTAGCTTGGTATTCGGTCCTAGCCGACCCTGACTTATACCAGTATTATGTGGGTGTTTTGGATGGTTTTTTTAGTCGGCTATCTTCATTGACGAAGAAATGATGGGATTTGATTTTGGTATATTAAAAAATTTCTTATTTCACTTTTATCATATGCTATCTATGAATAATGGTTTGTTATAATGTGTGTTCCTTTGATTGGTGTGATTGTATTCATTATGATTATTGTTGTTGCATTGTTGTTTTGTTTTCATGGTTAGTCAGTTGTTGTGTGTGGGTTTGTTAAATGTGTGAATGTTGGTTTATCTATTGTTTTCATGGAACTGATATATGTGATTGTTGTTTTTGCTTTGTTTTCATGCTTATTTGGTTGTTGCCTATGGGTTTGTTGTATATGTCAATAA
>BQNB010067934.1:6987-34016 GCA_026074375.1 Tanacetum coccineum | reverse complement strand
GGTTGAAAATTCGAAATGCTTTCTTTGTAGGTGCATAGCCAATCAAAATACCAATGTCAGCTTTTGGTTGTAACTTACCTAAATTGTCACTATCATTTGTCGGATAGCAGAGTGCACCAAATACATGGAAAATGATAAGTCGGGAGGTTTATCATGTAAAAGCTCATATGGTGTTTTTCCATGACAAAGACGTATAATGGAACGATTTTGGGTGTAACATGCGGTAGCAACTGCTTCTGCCTATAAGAATAACGGAGCTTTTGCATAAACCAACATTGTGCGGGCTGCTTCAATTAGCGTACGATTACGTCTTTCAACGACACCATTTTGTTGTGGAGAGCGAGAAACAGATATTTCATGAGAGATACCAACTTTCACATAATATTCACGCAAAGTTTGATTAACAAATTCAGTTCCATTATATGTTCTTATGCATCGGACAGGTACTTTAAGCCACACTTGGATCATCTTAAGAAACTTGATTATGAAATATGGAGCTTCAACTTTTGACCTTAAGAACTTAACCCATGTAAATCGAGAGAAATCATCAACAATGAAGAGGATGTACTTCTTTTCATTAATACTTGCGACACGCATTGGTCTACAAAGATCCATGACAAGATCATGTGCAAAAGATAGAGTTTTTCTTGGTTGGTGTCTTCAGATTTAGGTTTGTGGGGTTTCTTCTTGCTTTTACCTATTGCACAAGCAGAACACAAATGGTCCTTTTCAAATTTAAGCTTAGGGAGACCACGAACAAGACCGTGTCTAGCTAAGTGGTTAATTGCACCAAAGTTCAGAGGAGACAGACGTCGGTGCCATAGCCAGGACTTAGTCTCTGAGGCCTTTGACAAGAGACATATAGGAGAGGACGCCATCATATCTCCAAGAGACAGAGTGTATAGATTGTTGCCTCGAGATCTAGTCAATAGATCAACACCTTCTAAATTATGAATGAAGCAGGTGTGTTGACGAAAAGCAACTTCAAGGTTCGAATCACAAAATTGCCCAACAGAGAATAAGTTGTGTAACGCCCCGACCCAAAAGGGTAGAAGTATTACAAATATGGTGTGACATCAAAAGCATTCATAATCATAACACAAGCATAAACAGCGGAAGTCTTAAATAAATAACCAAAGGAAATAAGTCAACATGACTTAATGTACATAAGTTCTTAAGGACAAACACATCCAAACGAAATAACCGAAATAACGAACGTCTTGAAAAGAAACAATTCATATATCAAAACTAAGATCTCTAGGGTAAGTCCACACTCAGCACTCATAATCTGAAAGTTATAAGTTTTGACAAGTCTCGACACTTTCGAAAGTTATAAGTTTTGACAAGTCTCGACACTTCAAAACATCGTAGAAAATATTTCGTCTTTTAGTGTATTTCGTCTTTTAGTACATTTTGTCTTTTAGTATATTTCGTCCTTTAGTGTATTTCGTCTTTTAGTGTATTTCGTCCTTTAGTGTATTTCGTCCTTTATTATATTTTGTCTCTTAGTGTATTTCGTCTTTTAGTGTCCGATACAAGCTAAGAAACACTTCAACTTGACTCGATAACTAAAAATGTTGACCTAAACTCGACACTTACGTTTTTCTACATTTTATCATAAGTTTGATAATAAAAGTATATTTTCGACGCTTTTATAAATTTTTACGAAATTTCGGCATGACCTTTCTAAAATATAGGACCTGAGAATATTTTCAACGTTGTATGAAGTGTCGGGACGGACCTAAAGACGAAATACACTAAGAGACAAAATTACAATATAAGGACGAAATACACAAAGGTACAGAAAATTACACTAAAAGACGAAAATACACTAAAGAGACGAAATATACGAAAGAAAAAATGTACTAAAGGCATATTGACGAGAATTATAACTTTCGGAAGTTATAGTTTTTGTCAAGTCTTGACACTTCAAACATCTTAGAAAATTATTTCGTCTTTTAGTGTATTTGTTATTTTAGTACATTTTGTCTTTAGTATATTTCGTCCCTTTAGTGTATTTCTTCTTTTAGGTGTATTTCAGTCATTTAGTGTATTTCGTCCTTTATTGTTTTTTGTCTCTTAGTGTTATTTTCGTCTTTTTAGTGTCCCGATACTCTCACGTTGATCGATAACTAAAAATGTTGACCTAAACTCGGACACGTACGTTTTTCGACATTTTATCATAAGTTTGATAATAAAAGTTTTATATTTTGACGCTTTTATAAATTTAAGAAATTTTTGGATGAACCTTTCTAAAAATTATAGACTTTCCATTTTTATCAAAACCTCGACTCGTGAAAACTATCTATTTTTACAAAGTTAACATCTTTTATTGTAGTTCGCAAGTATATCGGTATATTTTCAACAACACCTCAACATATCGAAACAAAGTCGTATCTAAACCTAAACCTCTTAGACATTCAACTTACGCTTTACACACAAATCCAACATCTACTTAATCTTTTCGCCAACGATATTTAACTCAACATACGATAAATCTTTAAGTAAACGATATAGCCGTAGCAATAGCAATATATATATCAACATAGTCATAATGAACTTTTAAATGCAAAAGTACAACTACTTTTTATTTTCTTCCATTTATAAAGAAATATATTAAACTTTGAGACTACTTTGTTAGTTTTATAGAAAAACTAGGTTTATATTTTCAAACAACGATTCCGCTTTTTACACATTGTTGCGATGATCGATACGAATAGCAAAAAGTACTACTTATTTTTAAAAAAATAAAGATTGACTTACAAAGAGACACGACGAAAGGTTTGGGATTACGAAAATCAAATCAACCCCAACGTTGTTTTACAAATTACCGGATGTGAACTAACAAGCATAAACGATCAATTATATCTTCAAAATTAAGTGGATGATCAGATTAAAATGAAGGTTTTGTGTGTGTGTTTTGGTTTGGAAGAAGAACGGAAAGAACAAAGATGTATGTGTGTTTTTTTTTTCTTAGTGTGAATTGTTTATGAATGAATGTGTATCATGTATATATAACTAGCCAAAACCACACACAATGCTGGTGTTTTGTGATTGTATGTGTACTAGAGAGAGAATGGGACAAGGTGCCCTGCCCAGGGGACAAAATACTCCTCCCAATGGGACTTGAGCAAGGACTAGTAATGCACCATTTTGTAGGAAGCTTGTCCCATGATTCAAATTTCAAATTTTGGCATCCAAGGGGTGTGTTGTGTGTGTGGCTGGTTATGACAAGCCAATCGGGGGGGGGGGGGGGGGGGACCAAAAATAGGTTTCCCACATTCTAGGATCACTAGTGCTCATACATAATTAATTTCCAAAGCTTGCACACAATTGCTTATGTATAATTTAAAACGCGAAGCACGTAAATAACGAAACAAGTAACGGTATCACGAAAAATTACGAAATTTTAAATATTGCTTAAAAACATAAAAACGCGGATATTGCCAAAATACTACACGGTTATGGTGTCCCGGGTTCGCATCCCGGAGACGATTCTAAGATAACAAACAATTTAATTCTAGGTTAAACGGTAAAGCTAAACCATACATTTAAAAAAATTCCAAAATTACTACACGGGAACGGGCTAACTTATTTTAAAAAGGACATTCTAGGGTTGTCACATTCTTTCCTCTCGTTTAATGATGATTTCTTGTCCTCAAGCTTAGGAAGCTACCTCTGCGGCGGGTGCCAGGAGTTGGATGAAAGATGCGGGTTGGTATTTTTTTGCATTGGTCTTCACTGCTCCCGGTGAACCAGGACTATCTTGGAGTTCCAGCGCACTTTGACAATCGGAATACGGACATCTGCTTCAGACGCTTGTCATTTACGGTCATATTATCGACAGGTTCTTCAATGATGGTTCAGTTTGTTGTCACTTAGATCCCATCCAATGATAAGCAAAGCGGTTCATCAGCCATGCATTTCTTCATTTAGAAGACGTGAACGTACTAAGTACTCTACTCACTTATCTGGAAGTTCTAGGTCGATAGGCAACGGTTCCTACTTGGAATATATTAAAAGGTCCAATATAACGAGTGTTCAGCTTTCCCCGTTTGCCTAAAACGTATCACTCCTTTCTAAGTGGAGACACTTTCAGCTTTGACCTTATCTCCTACTTGAAATCAAGAGGTTTTCGTCTTACATCGACATAGCTTATTTGTACGATCATGGGCGGCTTGGATATGGCTCTTGATTTGAACTATTCTCTCGGTTGTCTCGTGGATGATCTATGGGCCAGTGAGCTGACTGTCCCCAACTTCAGCCCAGCAGATGGGTGATCGACACTTGCGCCCATACAACGCCTCAAACGGAGCAGCCTTAATGCTGGTATGGTAACTGTTGTTATACAAAAATTCTACCAACAATAAGTGTTTATTCAAAACTTCTTTCCAAAGTCGAGTATTATGCCTCGTAACATTTCCTCTAACATTTGAATAGTTCTTTCACTTGTTCCATCGGTCTCTGGATGGTACGGCTTGTGTTCTCATAATCCAATCGAGTACCTAATGCTTTATGTAGAGACTTCCAAAAATGTGAAGTAAATTTCCCATCGCGATCAGAGATGATCAAAACCGGCACTCCATGCTTTGAGACTACTTCCTTCAAGTATTGTCTCGTCAATTTTTCTAACGTGTCATCTTCTCTCATAGGCAAGAAATGAGCAGATTTAGTGAGACGATCAACGATTACCCAAATCGTGTCTTGCCCAGCCGCTGTCCTCGGCAGTTTAGTCACAAAGTCCATTGTTATGTTCTCCCATTTCCATTGTGGGATCTCTGGTTGAACCAACAAACCAGATGGTTTCTGATATTCTATCTTAACTTTGTGCTACCATGTTAACACTTGCTGACATAGGTGGCAATTTCTGCTTTTATGTTAGGCCACCAATATAACTTCTTCAAGTCCTGATACATCTTATCCGATCCAGGGTGGATGGAATACTTTGACTTATGTGACTCATGCATAATCAAGGCCCTCAAATCACCAAGACACGGAATCCAACTTTGATTGTTTAAGCATAACGTTCCGTCAGCGCGAGGTTCTATCTTGTTAATCATGCCACGCAAATCTTCGTTGATGAAGTTCTCTTCCTTTCTGGCTTCCGATTGAGCACTCAAAATCTGCTTAGGAAGGTTTAACCCTATAGTCATAACCAAGGCTCAAACTCGTAGCGGCTTGCTTCTTTCCTTTCGACTCAGGGCATCAGCCACCACACCACCACGTTCGGACAAGTCGTAGTCGTCAACAATTCTAACAACGGTTCTTTGCCTCATATTCAGGCTCCTTCTGGTAGGAGTATGTGTTGAAAACTAATATGATCGGTGATACACAACTGCACTTTTCGGTACCTTACAGATAATTCTCCACATTTTCAGGGCAACACCTTCTGCACCAAGCTTTTCTAAAAGGGGGGGTCGTGTGTGGTATAGTATCTTCTCGTGAAACCTTGAGTTGCCCAGGATATGTAAGCTATACCTTTCTCTCTTTGGCATCAAAATGCGCCCAACCCTTTATGCGAAGCATCGCAATTACCTACGAAAGTTCTCATTTCCCTCTTGTTATGCCATAATCGGCGCATACACTACTTTTGCGTCAAACAAATGGATTGCAGCTTCTGAATTTCTCCCCACATTCAAAACTTCACGCTTTTCTGAGTCAACTTTGTCATAGGTCTAGCGATTTTTGAAAATCCTTTGATGAATCGCCGGTAGTAACCAGCTAAACCTAAGAATTGATGAATCTCGGTGGGTGTCTTGGGCGACGCCCAATCTTTGATTGCCTCAATCTTCACGGGATCAACGTGAATGCCTTCAATTCAATCACTAGTCACCGAGAAAATTATACCTTCGACAGCAAAACTACACTTTGAGAAAAATAAAACTCGGCGTACAATTCTTTCATTCTTCAATTAAATTCAAGAATCAACTTATGATGTCCTTTATGTCCTCCTTTCTACTTTTGGACCCCCCTTAGATCAAAATATCATCGATGATTACAATCACGAATCATATTACCAGATATGGTTTGCAAAACGATTCATCATGTTATGAAAATAGCGGTGCGTTAGTCAAACCAAACGGCTATTATTGGAACGGTATATTTTAGTGGAATAGCGAAGTTATAAATGGTTGCTTTGAAATGTCTTCTCGCGAATCTGAGGTTGATGATAACAGATCTCAGGTGATTCTTAAGTAGACTCTTGATCCTTGCAGTTGATCAAAACAAATCGTCGATTCTGGAAGCAGTGGGTATCTGGTCTTACAGTATGCTTAGTTCAGTCCCGATAGTGATACACAATCCGAAAAGAACATCTCTTCTTGACAAACAAAACTGGTGCTCCCCAAGGTGAGGAACTCAGCCTTATAAATCCTCTGTCAGAAAGTTCTTGTAACTGAGTAGACAACTCTTGCATTTCGGCTGGTGCTAATCGATACGGGGCTCGTGCTACAGGTGCAGCACCAGGGACTAAGTCGATTTGAAATTCAACTTGTCGAGCAGGCGGTAGCCCAGGCAAGTCTTCTGGAAAGACTTCCGGGAAATTCCCGATTAGTTGGCACATTCTTCAAGTAACTCTCCTCCGATTATTCCTAGCTTTCTTTGTCAGTAACTTGTGCCAGATAAAACTTGACATCCTTTCTGAAATATATTTTGGGTTCTTCGTGCACGATATGATATTCTACTTACTTCCGCTGTCGTAATTATCACTTGGATGATACAAACCTCATTTCCCATAAGGAAATGCGATACACCTTCTTGTCATTAACGATCAACGCGTGGTATGTTCGCCCTAACCAATCCATACCATGATGACGTCAAAAACTACACAAGATTCTACGAGGGCAATTTAGATCTTATGTTCGAACGGATTGTATTGACCCTAATAATCCTAATGTTTTTGCAACCTCTAAGAACAATATTTGTTCCTTAAAAATCCTTTCCTATCAGGCAAAAAAGTTTCTACAACATAAACTAGTGTCTAATAGTGGTTGGTGTTTTGTTTGTTTTGTTGTCTTTTTTTTTTGTTTTGTGTATTTTGTAGTTTGTTTTTGTAACATAGAGGCAAAAGCAACTTAAAGGTATAGAGTAGTCGACACCCCAAAACTTCTATCGGCACCCGAATGAAAAATCGAAATAACAATAGAAGCATAACTGTAATTATTATTTGAGAAGAAAGAAACCGTAAACCGTGACAAAGTTGGAATGGAATACAAGGGTTTTGTTGTTCCTCCTACACCAAAATGGCGGTTACCGTAAGCTTCTAGCTGTTAGTCTGTTGGTAGTAGTTTCCGTTACCTTTCCAGTCTGGTTTGGTTTTCCAGTCTTCTGTTTCCATTTCTTGTTTCTGTTGGTTTCCACGGGTTCTGATTCCTCAAACTTAGGACAATACTTCCTGGGTAATGTACCTGCATGGTCTTCCACACTCATAACAAAATAATACCCTGCTGTGATGATTTCAACTGGAAGCCCTCCTCTGAGTGTTTGGAGTGGAGCAAACAGCAAAGCCCCTACATCCCTTGTCTGATGTCTCCAACCTTCTTACAGTTTCCACACCTTATTATTGTTACACAACCCTTCATGGTGTTGTAACCTACACTTTGTTTTGTATCGTAGTTTAGGGTAGTAATCTAAACATACCCCTTTCTTTCATTGTTCCCAGCCGTGTAAGCTCTGGCCACATTCTGGCAACATAACTAGTATTTTGCCTCCTTAAACGGCGGTTGTTATTTGGTTTTGTGGTTTGGTTGTTGGCCACGGTTATCCCTTAGGTTACTTTCCATCTCCTTTATTCTCAGCACTCCTTTGCAGCATAACCATGGGGACCTCTTTGGTCCATCAATTGGGTTAGCACATGCCGTTTTTATTATAGCTTCCTGGAGTCTGGCTGGATTTCGCAGCACGCTCGCAGCAATAGAGCCAAGCAGAGCACAATCACAATTCCCTTTTGAATGATTTGTCCGGTAGTTGGTTGGTAAGGTTAGGTAAAACTCCCAATTAACTTCTCCACTCTGCCTTCTTCATTCAGGGACCAATTCTAGTACAACAACAAAATCAACTCCTGAAACCTTTTTGAGAGTTAAGCAGTCAAAGTAGTAGAGTCAAAGTCGTTTCCCTTTCTTCCGGTCACCCCAAGATTTCCACAATTCTGTCTCCTTTCTGGATTTCATTTTCTTGACAGTACACTTTGTCATCAACTTCATCAGGTTTCAACCCAAACTTCTATGACATATTGCTGCACTCTTCTCTACTCAACACCAAATAATATGGTTCTCTTATGAGAGTTCCACAAGGTCAAAGCACTGTCCTTTTCAGTATGCATTGTTTTGTAGAATATTTCAATTGTTACTTTCGGTCAGTGGACAATACTAGATATTGAACACAGGGACTTCATCTTCTCAAACCAGCGGGTCAATTCGACAACGCCTTCAGTTCCTGAGAAATTATGTGGCTTGCACTTCAAGAAGTCTTGGAAAGTGCACTCTCGAGCCACCGGCATGAAACCTCCATAATTCATGCCATGATTCCTATTTCTATTTCCATTTCCTCCATTTCCATTTCCATTTCCATTTCCTCCATTTCCATTTCCATTTCCTCCATTATCGCCTTCTAGTTCGTCCCCATTCTCATTCAGGGGTTCAAGGGTCCTGGCGGCTTCACGAGCCTCCAACTCTTCAGCTACTCGGCGAGCAACCAATTCTTCAAACTCCTCGCGAGTCATGGACGCTCCAGATCGTGTGTTAGGCATCTTCCTACAACACAACAATATAACGCTTGGTAAGATTTCTAGGTAATGCGAGATTACTAACGGTATTAAATAAAATTTACGGTTAATCACATAGAAAATACACGACCAAAATATATATTCACGGAAATCCCATAATGCATGACACAAGAGCATAAGTAAATCAAATCATGACATCATATCATAGATAAACATTAGTTTCATATCATCGAACATAAGTGATTACATCACAACGTTTCAAAATACAGAAAATACGAGTTCTAACACTACGGTCATCACTAAACGCTACTACTAAATGCTGCAATACTAACGAACATCTCTAAGAACGGTAGCCCATGTGCTTCCTAGCACACGCCTCAAGTCTGCCAACTCTCACTCGATCATAAAATCGAAGTCGTCGCATCTGCCTCAACTCTCTCTGCATACGTGACATGCCGCGCTGGAGTCGGTCAACTCTCTGACTCTCAACACTCATGGTGCCTCTAAGCCTCCTGTTATCCCTCTCTAACTCAGCAATCCTCTCAGTCAAAACAATAACTGCCGACTCAACCCCAACCATCCTATGTCCCTGCTCTCTTTGAACTCCCTCAATAGTCTGTATACGATGGACTGGGATAGCCTGAGTGTGATCATGGAACCTCTGAACCAAATCTCCCAATGTCTCATACGTAACCTCTACTGCTCCCTCCTGAGTAGGCTCAAGAATATCCTTTGGCATCACAGGATGCGTAACCCTCTCAACTCTGACCTTAACCGGGCCTCTCACACCCGTCTCTGTCTCATCTCGATCAATAGCCTCAACTACAACTCTAGCATCAATCCCTCTATCCCTAAGAGCATCTGCGTAAGCAAAACACTCGTCAATCTCTGCCTGAATCTCTGGATCACTATCCTGCTCTAAATGAGGCTCATCACTAACCCTGACAATAGCATCATCCCTCAAACTAGTCTCTCTAGGATCAACCTCTACATCTGCCAAATAACCAGAATCCTTAACTCTCTTAGGCGATGGTATCAAATCAGCACGGACAGGAGATAAAGCTCCGGATACAAGTGATAATGCAGGTACATATGTCATAGGGGACCTACGTCTCTTGCGAGATGGCCCCGCAGAAGTACTCGGTAAATCTGGTGAAGAATGATCTGACAATGGGTGTCTCGAAGAAGAATCAGATGAAGCATCCGAATGAAAATCTGATGATGCCTCTGATGATGAATCTGAAGAAGAATGATTGGCAGAATGTCTCTCAGCAAGACGATGAGTGGGTAACGGTCCAACCCTCTTCCTTGCGGTCATCATGTGTACCGGCCCATTAAGATGGTAGCGGTACGGTCGACCATAAGGAATAGGTTGTCCAGATGCTAGAAGCATAACTCGACGACAAGGTATGATAGGTGATCTCTGGGTAGAAGCGGTAATCTCAGTGAAAGGTGTATCATGGGTCGGTAATGATGGTGTATCTGGTGTATTACTGTCTGTGGGGTCATCATCCAATGATAAGAATGGGGAAATATCTGGTAATGATGGTATATGGTCTGATGATGGATCCTCAGATGGATCAGACTCTGAATCAGATGCAGGTGAGTAATCAAGAGAAAGCAGGGGTATAGTCCAGGGATGGTGGAATAGTAGATGCTATTAAAAGAGTCTCTGGGGTAACACTTGAGTGTTAAGTCTGATAGCAGGTGGAGTAATCACTGGTTTGGTGTCAGGCATAGTAGTAGGGATATGAACCAACAAGATCACCGTCCAGCAAGTGTCCCCACCTGTCCTCATGATGAATCTGAAGAACATCTAAGATAACTGAAATAGCCCTAACCACACAAAAAAGTTCCATAAAAATCATCTTTTATACAACCATGCATGATGCAAAAATATGAATGGGTGAATGGGTAACTAATGAATGCAAAATGAATGATGAATGAGTCATCGAGCACGACATGATAGAATGAAATAGAAATCTTAGAAATATTAAGAAATACTTATAATTGTTCTAATACATATATATTATTACGTAGTACTTATATTGTATACGTACAACGTAAGGTCACTTAACGCACATAATCAGTAGGGATCACAAACTGTTATAATCCAGACATAGTATATACTACCTGATATCTCTCTAACCGATGGCTCCTTGATACCAAACTGTCCACACCCTAGACGGGGCCTGGACGACACGTGTCCGTAAGTGCTTGACTTAATTGAGCATCTTCCATACAAAGCATAAAGAACGACCTCTAAGGGTACGTTTTGAAAATAAACACCGTTGCAAAGTTTTAAAATAATAATAATAAGTTTACATCGATTAAATTTAAAAGATTCAAAGTTAAAATGCGGAAGCTTAAATAAATTCAACAACGGTATTTAAAGACATTGATAAATCTCTGGTAAACCGGTACAGGCAAATAGACTTCACATAAGTCAATCAACAGCATCCATGCTAAGCACCTGAGAAAAACATGCTTAAAACGGTCAACATAAAGTTGAGTGAATTCATAGGTTTAGTTCAAACGTTATTGTAGTGGACCACAAGATATCAACACATATGCGACAGTTATAACAGATACAACTTAACATAAAAAGTATTTACGTTGCACTAAGCTCATGACACCGAAGCTAATTACGTTTATAGCATAGTATACTGCTAGGTTGAAACAAGCCCCTGAGGTAACTGACCAAGACTACCTTCTTAAGCTTTGACATGGTATATATCCGTTTATCGGGAACCCCGTGGGTAGTGAGCGCTACTCACCCGGATAGGGATAATTAGTCCCAATAGATCTATTTATAACACTCGCGCTCCCTCGACCGGTCCTCCAGTCAAGAGATTGACGGTTCATGATAAGTGGGGCAGTAGTGGTCTAAACGCTACTTAGGCAACACGTAAACAAGGAAAATCTCACGCAAAGTACTTGTGTCCAGTTTTAAAAGCAAGCAATGTTTCTCACCCCAAGTTATAAAACCTTTAGTCAAAACATAAAAGAGTGGGGCTAAGAACCACCTTATACGGGTAGTGGATCAAAAGGAATCAATCAAGTGAAATGAATCTCACGGTTCTAGCGACAACCTATCATATAGTCGTCGTTTAAGAATGATGTACAACGAATAACGCTTAACGCAAGAACTGATCATCCGAGCACGAGTAGACACGGCGTATCCCTTTTTAAAACGTACTTTCGAAAGTTATAAGTTTTGACAAGTCTCGACGTTTTAAAACATCTTTTTAGTGTATTTCGTCTTTTAGTGTATTTCGTCTTTTAGTGTATTTCATCTTTTAGTGTATTTTGTCTTTTAGTGTATTTTGTCTTTTAGTGTATTTCGTCTTTTAGTGTATTTCGTCTTTTAGTGTATTTCATCTTTTAGTGTATTTCGTCTTTTAGTGTATTTCGTCTTTTAGTGTATTTCGTCTTTTAGTGTATTTCGTCTTTTAGTGTCCCGACACATCAACGTTGACTCAATAACTAAAATTTTGAGCTAAACTCGACACTTACGTTTTTGCTACAATTTACATAAAGTTTTTGATAATAAAAGTATATTTTAGACGTTTTTATAAAGCTTACGAAATTTCGCATGACCTTTCTAAAAATATCGACTTCCATTTTTATCACCTCGACTCTGAAAATATCCGTTTATTTTACAAAGTACATCTTTTTTATTGGACTCGAAACGTATATCCGATCTATTTTCGACAACACCTCAAATATCGCAACAAATCCGTTCTAAACCTAAACCTCTTCGACATTTAACTTACGCTTACAACAAATCCAACATCTACTTAATTTCTTCGCCAACGATATTTAACTCAACATACGATAAATCTTAAATAGTCGATATAGCCGTAAATCTAGCAATATATATATTAACATAGTCACAATGAACTTTTAAATGCAAAAGTACAACTACTTTTTATTTTCTTCCATTTATAAACAAAAAATTAAATTTGAGACTTTGTAGTATTATAGAAAAACTAGATAGATGGTTTTTCACAACGATCCGACTTGATACACCTTGTTTTCGGATGACATACGAAATGCAAAAGTACAACTTATTTTATGACAAGTAAAGAGACTATACCAAAGAAACACGACAAAGGTGGATAGAAATCAAAACAACCCGAAACGTTGTTTACAAAGTACCCGATAACTAACAATCAACACGAACAATATATCTTCGGGTGGATGATCAAAGATTAAAAACAAATGGGTTTGTGTGTGCTTGGTGTTTCGGCAAAGAGAGGAAAAAAAATAAAAGAGAAGTAAAGTTTATGTGTGTGTGAGGAATGGTTACAAGAAATGAGAAGATATGATGTATATAGACAAGAGTTTCACACACAAAAGTGTGTTGGTGTGTGTGTGGTCACGGCAAGGAGACAAACCACAAGGGGGACCAAAATGATCTACAAATCACATTTCACCTAGTACTAGTCTATTCCATTTTTCAAGCAACCATGTCTAAGCAAATGATTCAAATTTGAATCCTATGCATATGCATATATGCATGTCCAGTTATGTATAGGCCAAAGGGGGGACCAAATTTTTTTTTCCCACTTTCTAGGATCACTAGTGCTCTTTTGTGAATTAATTTCTAAGGTATAACATGCACATGCATATGTATAGATTAAAACGCGTATCACGTAAACAACGAATCGGGTAACGGCATCACAAAAAATACAAAATTTAAACGATTGCTTTAAAACGTAAAAACGTGCCTATTGCCAAAATACTATAACATTTAGGATCCCGGTTCGCTACCGGAGACGATTCTCAGATAATAACGAAACAACTTCCCGGTTAAACGGTAAAGCTAAACGAAACTTTTAAAAATTTAAATTATTACACGGAAACGGCTAACTTACTAAACGGAAGAATCCTCGGGATTGTCACATTCTTCCCCTTTAAAGAAGCTTTGTTCCTCAAAGCAAGGACGCAACCTCTGTACGGGTGCAGAGTTGGTGAAAATGGGGCGTTATTTCTTTTGCATTTGGTTTTTCGCGCTCCCGGTGAACTCAATACCTCTCTTTGGAGTTCCCACGTACCATGACAATCGAATACGACTCTTCTCCAGACGCTTGACCACACGGTTTTATAATCTCGACAGGTTTTCTTCAATGAAATTTAATTTGTCGTCCTCTTAGGATTTCATTCCACACGGTATACAAGCGGTTCATCACCATGCATTCTTCAATTTCGAGACGTGATAACGTACTAATGAGACTCTACTCAACTACTCTCGAAGTTCTAGACATAAGCACCGTTCCTACTTTGTCAATGATCTTAAAAGGTCCAATAAATGAGGTTTACAGCTTTCCCCCTTTGGCGCAAAACGTATACACTCCCTTTCCAAGGAGACACTTTCAAGCAAGACCTTAGCTCCTACTTGAAACTCAAAGAGGTTTTTCGTCTTACATCGGCATAGCTCTTTGACGATCACCGGGCGGCTTGTGATATGACCACTTGTTTAACTATTCTCTCGATGTCTCGTGATGATCTCGGGGCCATGAGCTGACTGTCCCCAACTTCACCTAAAAGCAGATGGGTGATCGACACTTGCGCCCATACAATGCCCGCAAACTAGCAGCCTTAATGGCTGGTAAGGTAACTGTTGTTATACGGAAAGATCTACCAATGGTAAGTGTCAAACCAACCTTTTCCAAGTCGAGTACACAGGCACGTAACATATCTCTAACGTCGAATGTTCTCTCACTCCTACCATCGTCCTCCTGATGTAGGCTGTACGCATATCATCGATACCGAATCCTTTATGTAGAGACTTCCAAAAATGGTGAAATAAATTTTCCATCGCGATCAGTAGATGATCAAAACCGGTAACTCAGTCTTTGAGACTACTTCATTAAGTATTGTCTCTCAATTTTTCTAACGTCCCATCTTTCTCTCATTAGCAAGAAAAGAGCTGATTTAGTGAGACGTCAACGATTGCCCAAATCGTGTCTTGCCCAGCCCGCTTGTCCTCGGCAATTAGTCACTAAGTCATTGTTTATTTCTCTCATTTCCATTGTGGGATCTCTAGATTGAACCAACAAACCAGATGGGTTTTCTGTATCATCTTACCTAGCACATGTTAAACACTTGCTGACTAAGTGGTAATCTCTGCTTTCATGTTAGGCCACAATATAACTTCTCAAGTCCTATACATCTTTAACCCGATCCAGGTGGATGAAATACTGCGACTTATGCGACTCATGCATAATCAAGGCCTCAAAATCACCCAAGACACGGAATCCAACTTCGATGTTAAGCATAGCGTTCCGTCCGCGCGAGGTTTCTAACTTGTTAATCATGCCACGCAAATCTTCTTGATAAGTTCTCTTTCTTTCTGCTTCCGATTGAGCACTCAAAATCTGTTTTAAGAAGGTTAAACCTGTAGTCATAAACCAAGGGGGGCACGAACATCGAAGCGCGTGCTTTCTTTCCTTTCGTACTCAGGTCATCAGCCACCACGTTTTGCCTTTCCTGGATGGATATCGGATCTCACATCGTAGTCGCTCAACAATTTTAACCCAACACTTTGCCTCATATTCAGCTCTTCTGTCGAGAAATGTGTTGCAAACTCTTATGATCATTGTGAAGGGTGACACACTGCACTTGGTACCATACAGATAATGTCTCCACATTTTCAGGGCAAACACTACTGCACCAAGCTCTAGGTCGTGTGTGGTATAGTTCTTCTCGTGAACCTTGAGTTGGCGGGATACGTAAGCTATGACATTCTCTCTTTGCATCAAAACCGCGCCCAAGCCTATTATGCGAAGCATCACAATATACCAACGAAGTTCTCATTCCCTCTTGAACATCAAAATCGGCGCCTACACAACTTTTGCTCTCAACAACTGGAATGCACTTCTGCCTTTTCTCCCCATTCAAAACTTCACACTTTTCTAAGTCAACTTGTCATCGTCTACATTTTTGAGAAAAGCCTATCGATGAATCGTCGTATAACCGCTAACCTAAGAATTGACGAATCTCGGTGTGTCTTGTGACCCCAATCTTTTAATTGCCTCAGATCTTTGGCAGTATCCAACGTGAAAGTGCCTCACTATCAATCAACGTGACAAAGAAATGTATCTTCGAAACAGCCCAACTCACAACTTTGAGAACTTGCGTACAAATTCTTCCCGTTTTTCAATAAATTCAAGATCACTTCATGAGTCCTTCATGCTCTTTTATGCTTTTGGAGTAGATCAAAATATCATCGATGAATACAATCACGAATCTATCCGGATATGGTTTGCACACCCTATTCATCAAGTCTATGAAAACTGCCAGAGCGTTATTCAAACCAACGCCATTACTTGGAACTTGAGTGACCATAGCTGGTCACATGCTGTCTTAGAAATGCTTCCTCCGAACTCGAGTTGATGATAACCAGATCTCAGGTCGATCTTAGAGTAGACTCTTGACCCTTGCAATTGATCAAACAAATCGTCGATTCTCAGAAGTGGGTATCGGTTCTTCATAGTAAGCTTGTATCATGTTCACGATAGATCCGATTAGACCATCCGAAAAGAACCATCTTTCTTCTGAAAAACAAAACGTGCTCCCCAAGGTGAGAACTCGGCCTAATAAATCCTCTGTCGGAAAGTTCTTGCAACTGGTAACAACTCTTTGGCATATCGGCTGGTACTAATCGATACCGAGCCGTGCTAGCAATGCAGCAGCCAGGGACATAAGTCGATTGACATTCACTTGTCTAGCAGCGGGTAATTCCAGGCAAATCTTCTGGAAAAACTTCGGAATTCTGTACGATTGACACATCCTCAAGTCCTTCTCCTCTGAATATCCTCAGCTTTCATTGATAACTTGACAACAGATAAACTTGCATCCTTTCTCGATATAACTTTTTTGTCTTCGAGTGCACGAAATGAATTTAACTTACTTTTCGTTGTCACAATTATCACCTCGATTATCCCACACCTCATTGCCATAAGGAATAACGAACAACCTACTCGTCACAACCGATCAACGCCAGGTAAGTTCGCCAACCCAATCCATACCAAATATGACGTCAAAACTACCAAGCTCATCGGCATTAGGATCTATCGAACTGAGACAATAATCCCCTAACGTGCAAACCTCTAAGGAAACATATTTTGTTCTGAAATTCTTCCATCGACAAGTTCTACAGCATAACTAGTGTCTAAAGTGGTTGTGTAACATCAAGCAAAGTGCTAAAGGTAGTCGACACAAAACTTCTATCGGCACCCGAATCGAACAACATAGAAGCATAACAGTTATTGAGAAGAAACGTACCCGTGACAACGTTGGAATCAGGGTTTGTTCCTCCTCCACCAATGGTGTAAGCTCTCACTTAATTTTCATACGATCCCATCTGTGTTTCCAGCTTGTTTTCATTTTCTTTTCTTGTCTGGTTCGCACGTTATGGTTCCTCAACCTTAGGACAATCTTCACTGAAATGTCCTGTCTTCCACGACTCATAACAAATAATACTCTGCTGATTTCCAATTGGAGCCCTCTGAGTGTTTGGAACAATAGCAGTCCTACAATCCCTAGTCTGATGTCCAATCTTCTTACAGTTTCCACACCTCATAGTATACAACCCTTCATGGTGCATCCAGCACTTATTGCAGTAGGGTAGTGGCCCAGCATACCCCTTTCTTATCATTTGTTCCAATACCGTAATAAGCTCTGGCCACATTCTGTCCCACTAGTATTTTGGCCTCTTTAACGGTCGGTTTAGCTGTCACACAGGTTATCCCCTTAGTTACGGGCCATCCTCCTCCTCGTATTCTCAGCACTCCTTGCAGCATAACCCTGAACCTTCTTGATCCATAATTGGTAGCCGTGCGTAATAGCATCATGTGGTCTGGTTGGATTTCAGCATAACATCCCTAGAATGTTGTCTTCGGTACACCTTTCCAAAAAACCTTTCCACTCAACTCTTCATCCAGGGACCATTCTAGTACACACAACAAAATCAAACTTCCTAAACCTTTGAGTTGTAAGCAGTCCAAGTTCGTTTTCCTTCACGGGCAACTCCACAATTCAGTCTCCATCTTTCTGGATGTTCATTCCTGGACATGTACACTTCTGTTATCAACTTCATTAGTTCAACCCAATTCATGGCATATGCCGCCTCAACACCAATGGTTCTCTTATGAGAGTTCCACCAGGTCAAAGCACTGTCCTGCAGTGTGCATGTAGCATATTTCACTTGATACTTCGGTGGACAATTACTGATATTGAACACAGTCTCCATCTTCTCGAACCAGCGGGTCAATCCGACAACGCCTTCAGTCCCTGAGAAATTATGTGGCTTGCACTTCAAGAAGTCTTGGAAAGTGCACTCTCGAGCCACCGGCATGAAACCTCCATAATTCATGCCATGATTCCCATTTCTATTTCCATTTCCTCCATTTCCTCCATTTCCATTTCCTCCATTTCCTCCATTTCCATTTCCTCCGTTCTCGCCTTCTAGTTCATCCCCATTCTCATTCAGGGGTTCAAGGGTCCTGGCGGCTTCACGAGCCTCCATCTCTTCAGCTACTCGGCGAGTAACCAATTCTTCAAACTCCTCACGAGTCATGGACGCTCCAGATCGGGTGCTAGGCATCTTCCTACAACATATCAACATAACACTCGATGAGATTTCTAGGTAATGCGAGATCACTAACGGTATTAAATAAAATTTACGGTTAATCACATAGAAAATACACGATCAAAATACATATTCACGGAAATCCCATAATGCATGACGCAAGAGCATAAGTAAATCAAATCATGACATCATATCATAGATAAATACCAATTTCGTATCATCGAACATTAATGATTACATCACAACGTTTCAAAATACAGCAAATACGAGTTCTAACACTACGGTCATCACTAAACGCTACTACTAAATGCTGCAATACTAACGAACATCTCTAAGAACGGTAGCCCATGTGCTTCTTAGCACACGCCTCAAGTCTGCCAACTCTCACTCGATCATAAATCTAAGTCTTCGCATCAGCCTCAACTCTGCTCTGATACCGTGACATGCCGCGCTGGAGTCGGTCAACTCTCTGACTCTCAACACTCATGGTGCCTCTAAGCCTCATGTTATCCCTCTCCAACTCAGCAATCCTCTCAGTCAAAGCAATAACTGCTGACTCAACCCCAACAATCCTGTGTCCCTGCTCTCTCTGAACTCCCTCAATAGCCTGTATACGATGGACTGGGATAGCCTGAGTGTGATCATGGAACCTCTGAACCAAATCTCCTAATGTCTCATACGTAGCCTCTACTGCTCCCTCCTGAGCAGGCTCAGGAATATCCTCTGGCATCACGGGATGCGTAACCCTCTCAACTCTGACCTCAACCGGGCCTCTCACACCCGTCTCTGTCTCATCTCGATCAATAGCCTCAACTACAACTCTAGCATCAATCCCTCTATCCCTAAGAGAATCTACATAAGCAATACACTCGTCAATCTCTGCCTGAATCTCTGGATCAGTATCCTGCTCTAAATGAGGCTCATCACTAACCCTGAAAATAGCATCACCCTCAAACTAATCTCTCTAGATCAACCTCTACATCTGCCGAGATAACCAAAGTCCTGTTAACTCTCATATCGATGGTTCAAATCAGCCCCCCCCCCCCCCCCAGCATGGACTGAGATAAAGCTCTGGATACAAGTGGTAATGCAGGTACAGATGTCATAGGGGACCTACGTCTCTTGCGAGATGGCCCCGCAGAAGTACCCGGTAAATCTGGTGAAGAATGGATCTGACAATGGGTGTCCTCGAGAAGATCAGATGAACCTCCAAGGAAAACTGATGATTCCTCTGATGACGAATCTGGAGAAGAATAATCGGCAGAATGTCTCAGAAAAAAAAAAAAAAAAAAAAGAAGGAGGGGGGGGGGGATACAGCAGGATAATGATGGTTAACGGTCCAACCCTCTTCCTTGCAGTCATCATGTGTACCAGCCCATTAAGATGGTAGCGGTACGGTAGGACCCATGAGGAATAGGCTATCTAGGTGATAGAATCATAACCCGACGACGAGGTATGATAGGTGATCTCTGGGTAAAGCGGTAATCTCAGTAAAAGGCAATACCCTGGGACACTTAAAAGTGACGCGCGGAATATTTAACTAGGACCCGGGCTCGGGTTTTGCTTGGGATTAAACCCAAAACATATACAATATTAGATTATCTATCGAGCCCGATTCCCGATAATATTCTATTACAACATTAACTAATTAAAGACCGAAGCTCCATCGTAGAGTGACCGAACTTCCTTTTTCGACTCAATAAATTGAGGCTAACATAGGTGCTATGATAGGTGTCTCTGTGGGTATCACTGGTGTGTCAGTCTGAGTAGCGGGTGAAGTAATCAGTGGTGTGTCAGGAATAGTAGTAGGGATAGTACCGAACAAGATCACTCGTGCAGCAGGTGTCCCCACGCTATCCTTTGATGAATCCGAAGAAATCGAGATAACTGAAATAGCCATAACCTGCACAAGCAAAGTTCATATAAATCATCTTTATATCAACCATGCATGATGCAAAAATATGAATGGGTGAATGGGTAAATGGATGAATGCAAAATGAATGAATTAATGAGTCATCGAGCACGTCATGATAGGATGAAATAAGAAATACTTAGAAATATTATATTTACTAAGTATTTAATACGTATATGTTATTTACGTAGTACTTAGTTATGTATACGTACTATGTAAGGTCACGAAGGGCACATAATCACGTAGGATCACATATTGGTTATAGTCCATACCTAGTTTATACTACCTGGTTCTCTATAACCTTGGCCCTTGATACCAAACTGTCACACCCCCAGACGGAGCCTGGACAGAATACGTGTCCGGAGGCGTGACTTTATTGAGCATCTCAAGTACAAAGCATAAAGAACGACCTCTAAGGGTACGTTTTGAAAATAAACACCGTTGCATAGATTGAAAATAATAATAATAAGTTTTACATCGATTAAATTTAAAAGATTCAAAGTTAAAATGCGGAAGCTTAAATAAATTCAACAACGGTATTTAAAGACATAGATAAATCTCTGTTAAACCGGTACAGGAAAATAGACTTCACATAAGTCAATCAACAGCAATCCAGCTAACACCTTAGAAAAACAATGCTTAAAAACTTCAACATAAAGTTGAGTGAATTCATAGGTGTAGTTTCAAACATTTACAGTGGACCACAGAAATCAACACGTATGCGTCAGTTAAATAACAAATACAACTTCACTAAAAAGGTAGTTTACGCGTTGCGCTAAGCTCATGACACCGAAGCTAATTACGTTTATAGCATAGTATATTTGTAGGTTGAAACAAGCCCCCGAGGTAACTGACCAAGACTACCTTCTTAAATTCGACATGGTATATATCCGTTTATCGGGAGCCCCGTGGGTAGTGAGTGCTACTCACCCGGATAGGGATAATTAGTCCCAATAGATCTATTTATAACACTCGCGCTCCCTCGACCGGTCCTCTAGTCAAGAGATTAACGGTTCATGATAAGTGGGGCAGTAGTGGTCTAAACGCTACTTAGGCAACACGTAAACAGGGAAAATCTCACGCAAAGTACTTGTGTCCAGTTTTAAAAGCAAGCAATATTTCTGACCCCAAGTTATAAAACATTTATTCAAAATGAGTAAAAGAGTGAGGCTATGAACTCACCTTATACAGGTAGTGGATCAAAAGGAATCAATCAAGTAAAAATGAATCTCACGGTTCTAGCGACAACCTATCATATAGTCGTTGTTTAAGAATGATGTACAACGAATAACGCTTAACGCAAGAACTGATCATCCGAGCACGAGTAGACACGGCGTATCCCTTTTTAAAACGTACTTTCGAAAGTTATAAGTTTTGACAAGTCTCGACACTTCAAAACATCTTAGAAAATATTTTGTCTTTTAGTGTATTTCGTCTTTTAGTGTATTTCGTCTTTTAGTGTATTTCGTCTTTTAGTGTATTTCGTCTTTTAGTGTATTTCATCTTTTAGTACATTTCGTCTTTTAGTGTATTTCGTCTTTTAGTGTATTTCGTCTTTTAGTATATTTCATCTTTTAGTGTATTTCGTCTTTTAGTGTATTTCGTCTTTTAGTGTCCCGACACATCAACGTTGACTCGATAACTAAAAATGTTGACCTAAACTCGACACTTACGTTTTTCTACATTTTATCATAAGTTTGATAATAAAAGTATATTTTCGACGCTTTTATAAAGTTTACGAAATTTCGGCATGACCTTTCTAAAAATATAGACTTTCCATTTTTATCAACCTCGACTCGTGAAACTATCTATTTTACAAAGTACATCTTTTATTGACTCGCAAGTATATCCGGTATATTTTCGACAACACCTCAAATATCGCAACAAGTCCGTTCTAAACCTAAACCTCTTCGACATTCAACTTACGCTTACAACAAATCCAACATCTACTTAATCTTTTCGCCAACGATATTTAACTCAACATACGATAAATCTTTAAGTAAACGATATAGCCGTAATAATAGCAATATATATATCAACATAATCACAATGAACTTTTAAATGCAAAAGTACAACTACTTTTTATTTTCTTCCATTTATAAACAAAATATTAAACTTTGAGACTTGTAGTTTTATAGAAAACTAGATAATGATTTTCACAACGATCCGCTTTGTACACCTTGTTCGGGATGATCATACGAATGCAAAAGTACAACTTATTTAAAAAAAATAAAGATGACTTACAAAGAAACACGACGAAAGGTGGATTAGAAATCAAAAACAACCCAAACGTTGTTTTACAAATTACCCGGATGAACTAACAATCAACACGAACAATATATCTTCAAGTGGATGATCAAAAATTAAAAACAAGTGGGTTTGTGTGTGCTAGATGTTTCGGCAAAAGAGAGGAAGAACAAAGATGTATGTGTGTTTTTTTTTTCTTAGTGTGAATTGTTTATGAATGAATGTGTATCATGTATATATAACTAGCCAAAACCACACACAATGCTAGTGTGTGTGTATGTGTACCGAGAATGGGACAAGGGTGCCCAAGGGGACCAAAATGATCTCCCAATGGGACTTGAGCAAGGACTAGTAATGCACCATTTTGTAGGAAGCTTGTCCCTAGAAATTTCAAATTTAAATGGCATCCAAGGGGTGCTTGTGTATGGGTTTCGGACGTGTACAAAGCCAAGGGGGGACCAAAGATATTTTTCCCACTTTCTAGGATCACTAGTGCTCTTTGTGAATTAATTTCCAAGACTTTGCATGCACATGAATAAGTATAAATTAAATGCGAAGCACGTAAGTAACGAAACGAGTAACGGTATCACGAAAAATTACGAAATTTTAAATATTGCTTAAAAACATAAAAACGCGGATATTGCCAAAATACTACAACGTTTGGTGTCCCGGTTCGCTCCCGGAGACGATTCTCAGATAACAACGAAACAACTTCCCGGTTAAACGGTAAAGCTAAACGAAACATTTAGAAATTCAAATTACTACACGGAAACGGCTAACTTTTTGAACGGAAATTCTCGGGTTGTCACACAACATCTATCTTTGCACACACGCACAGTTGCTCCAGATTCAACCCACCATGCAACATCATCATTTTGCACAAAGAAAGCCTCAAATGCATATGTAACATAATAAATCTGATGGGATTTATTAAACATACTTTGACCTTTTAGAGGGTTGGAAGAACCATCCTCTGATCCCTTCGTGTCTGATCCATTGGCTTTGTTGTCAACATTACCAGCTTTGCAATCCTTTTCCAAGTGTCCAGGTTTCCCACACTTCCAACAAGTAACTTTTGGTTTCTTGTTAGGATTAGCTCTGGTATCATGATGTTTACGTTTACCCTTGTTGTCATTGTACCTTGAGGAGTTGTTATGCTCTACCATATTGACAACTGAAGGACCAACAACATTGTTGCCCTTTGGCTTGTCATTATCCTGCACTTTGAGGGACTCCTCAATGCGCAGATGACTGCCCAACTCAATCAGAGTTAATTTCTCCTTCAAATGTTTCAAGGTGCGCTTGAAATCTTTCCATGAAGGGGGAAGTTTATCAATGATACATGAAACCTGAATGGATTCATCCATATTTATCTTGTGTTATGTAAACCTTCCAAGTATACTAAAAAGTTTATTGTATTGTTCCAAGACTGGTCTTGAATCAGTCATTTTGTAATTTGTGAAATTACTAACAAAGAACTTCTTACTTAAGGCATTCTCAGCCATATGTTTGGCTTTTAAGGTATCCCACAGTTCTTTAGAAGTTTCAACATTCTGGTAGACATCAAACACGGAACCAAACATACCATTGAGGATTAAACTTCTACAGGGATAATCGTCATTGTCCTATTTGGCCCTTTTTCTGACTTGCTCCACAGTTGGGTTATCACCTACATCCTCTGGCATGGGAGTAGTCAGCACATACACCACACTTATGCTGGAAAGCAAGAAGTGTATCTTCTTTTGCTATCTTTGAAAGTCCACCCCTTCAAAGTTTTCAAGCTGGGCAAATTTTGAAGCCATGTGTTTCATAGCAGCAGTCATTCTTTATCACAAAATAGTTTACTTTGATTGTTGGTTGTAGATGCCCAGAACAGGGTGAAGATAATCAATAACTTAGCTACGTACCATAGATGGTTATCGGATTCACTTGGAATCGTGTAATCACTTTCCAAAGTAAACTAGTCGACCCTAATACATGGGTTTCACGAATATGTACTTGGGATAAGACCAAATGTATGTTCTTGTTTGAGGCACCAATCAAGAACCCTTGCGCATCCAAGTGTTTAGGTTTTCTGTGTATGTTTTTCACACACTGTCTCACATGCAAAATGTGATCTCCTATTTATAGGAGAATATTCAAAACCCTAGTCAAAGGAGTTATGAGAGATTATAGGAGATATAATCTCTTCCATAACTGTCCCCCTTGATTTCAGGAATTAGTGGTTACACGATCAATTAAACGTTGTCATTAATGTGATTAGTGGTTACGCTGATAGTTCAATACTGAAACAACCCTCTGTTGAGTTAACCCGCTAAGGATACTTCATCTGATGGATTACTCTCTGATGATATCCTTCAGCTTACTCACTTAGTGAGTTATAAAGCTGAAGTCATCACCTCTGATGAACATTACCAGCAACCACTGAAAAATACTATTCAGTGAGTGAACTCATTGAACTTCATTAGCGATCATTGAACTTCATCAGAAACATGAATTCCTTTTAAACCACTATCAGAGTCAGGGTGTTCAGTGACCTCTGGGTGTACACTCCGTACCTTCAGCCCCATTACTAGGTTTTAATTAAATCCTACAATTGAACTAAATTTCCAACATAAATCAAATCTCTATTATTTAAAAACAAGCGTCCATGCAACATCAAAGAAATCAAGAAATCTATGGCATATGACTATCAACTCTAATTTATATATTGTGCAAAATATAAGAAAGTGAAGAAACATAAAATCAGAGGCAAAGAATCTACACCCTATATATGTTAGAAAGAAAACAAATGATATGTCCATATCATGTTCATATTCAATTATTCATCGACATATTAATTACTCCATATACAATTTTATCAGTCGTTTTTTATAACACCTTTCATCAGATCAATAAAAACATATGATAGGTGTGTCCAATCATGCATCAATTTTGGATTTAGAAAACCAAATTAAAGTTTCGACGCAACTTGATTATTTGATCAGTTTCATTTGATTTCAAGGCGTCCTGTGCCGGAATCCAAATCACATATCTAAAAAAAATACTGTAATTGAGAATTAAAGAGATAAAGACGTCTAATTCAACTAATGCTTCACATTTTTTTTAACTTTATTGGAATTGACTAATTACCCTGAGATCGTAAGAATATAAAAGGTAACATTTTAACCAAACATATATAGTAAAAACTCATAAATCATCTTTACTCGTACATGAAAAAGATAAATCAAAATGTAAAACATGTAGATGAATCAAAAATCACCAAACATGATAGCGTTATAGGCAGAGATCTACGTCCTATATTACAAGGGTAAATGACATAAAAAGACACCAAACTTATGGTATATTTCCAATCAATATACTCAACTTTTTTTTTCACATAAACACAGCAAACTTTTTTTCTAACCGATTTAGATTTTTTCTCACTTCTCGTTAACACACTAACGCTCATTTCGTTATGTCCTCACAACTAGTGTTATTTAATGAAAGGCTCAAATCAACAGTTTTCAAAAAATCAATATAACTTGAGTGTTAATTTAATTCAGCGATCTACATCAATCATGTACTATTCGGTAACATCTTATAAATCACCTCTCTTTATCAAACTGTACTAGCTTGGAGAATATAAGCTGCTAACATGACTAATATATGGGCTTATCAAACTATACTACCTTAAATAATTTTCAAGTCTCACAAATCATATTTATCAAACCACAAAATCTGTGTTCGTCATTAACTGCCAGCGAATTTGATGTTAAACTTAAAAAGAATAAGTCTTTTTTCATGTTAGGGATGATGCTTAAATGATATGCAAGTGAATTCCTTATGCCTCGAGTATGTCTGCCACACTTTCCCGTATAGGCTGTTTGGATTTTTAAACTATTAACACGTTAATTATCACGAGATAAAAACGTTTAATTCAACTAAGGGCATCCACTATGGTGGGTTTATGAAAAGGTTTATAAACATGAAAAGGTTTATGTTTCATTTCAACCATAGTGGACACTCATTTCATGCCTATGTGAAATGAAAATGTCCTAATTCTTGAACCTCTTTAAAAATTTAATGCATTTAATTCATTTGTTATACAAGACATTTTATGAAGTTATAAAAGGTTTATACTATAGTGAATGTAGGTTTATAATATCAAAAAGTCTAAGAATTATTGATGCATTAATGTATAATCCTTTACAAAAGGTTTACTATAGTGGTGATGCTCTAATGTTTCGCATTTTTTTAACTTTATTGGAATTTACTAATTACCATCAGATCCTACGAATATAAAAGGTAACATTTTAACCAAACATATATAGCAAATACTCATAAATCATCTTTACTCGTACATGAAAAAGATAAATCAAAATGTAAAACATGTAGATGAATCAAAATCACCAAACATTATAGCATTATAGGCAAAGATCTACGTCGTATACTAACATGGCCGGATTTGAAGGTGTGCAGAGTGATCAACCGCATAAAGCCCCCAAATTTTAAGGGCCCCGATGTTACGAGGGCATGGCTGATTTTATGTATTGTTTAACTTAATACTG
>BQNB010067933.1:0-28307 GCA_026074375.1 Tanacetum coccineum | reverse complement strand
GACCGTGTCATGAATCTTGACGAACACAAATCAAGATACCCCTAAGTACATCCAGCAATGATAATATTTTCTTCCAAAACAATAATAATGCACAACTAATGTTTTCGACAGATAGCAATATTGTTCTCATGAAATAACCATGGTAAAATAATCACAACCATTTGTGTTTATATCAAATAACGACAATTGTTAATCAAATCAATTATTACGACAATCCCCTGAAAATCCCAAAATGCAGAAGCAACAAACATAAATCATGATAAAAACTCACAAACACACAAATTAAAAATAAGATTCAAATTAACAAAACCCTTAAAATAAATCATCATAACAAAACCCTTAATATGATTCATCATCATAACCCCCCCCCCCCCACATATGAATCAGATACTAAAAAATAATACAAATTATTTACCTTAATAGGAGGAAGAATGTTGTTTGATTTCAATACTGATGATATGGAATTATGGATAAACAAATTGAATATTGATGATGTGAATTTTGAAAATTTAATATCATAGCAGGGAGAAATATTCGGTGAAGTAGTTATGGGAGAAATGTGCCGGGTGTGTTTATGACATCAGTATATGACGTCATATATGGGGTTATGAAATTCAAAAAGTTGTTCATTTATTATATATAAAGATATGATCAGGATTAAGAATTCCCAGGATATAAACATGAAGATGATTAGAGACAGCGTGATTGGAGGATTAAAAACAAGCACAAAGGTCTTCAAGATCATAGGGAGTCCTGCAAGCAAAAACATATAACCACAAAACACAACATGGAGAGAAGCACTCCCACACACTTAGGCGAAAAATACATCACTTATTCAAAATAAGAATAAAAATAAAGAAAATAAAATAGATAGATAGATAACACGGGTTGCCTCCCGAGAAGCGCTTGTTTTTGTTCGAGTCTCTAGCTTGACTCTAGGGTTATTTCATTTTAGGTCCATGGTCAAATCCATCACCCGATGTGAGGTGAGGATGGTAAAAGCGATACATCACCTCTTTAGGTGAGTATGTAGCAGGACGGGGTGATGGCATATGATGAAAACCTAAAGAAGGGGACTCCATCACCCTCGTCATATTACCCGACTGTGTCAGGGAGAAGAAAGGATCAAATCTTTCCACTTCCGTTAAGCAAATCTTCTTAGGATCAGGAAGTGGTGTGACAAGTAAGGTGGACTTTTTGGGTAACACTGCGGGAGTGGGATCAGAGAATGTCTCTTCGATAAGCAGATGCTCCAAAAATAGAATGTCTCCCTCTGAATCGTAATACCCATCATCAATTTCAGTTGGGATTGAATTGTCTAGGCCGATCTCAGCGGTGAGCTCCTCCAAAATTAAGTCACTAGTCTCTAAGGATCTAGACACAGAATCAGGGTTACCTAAAGGTTCATAATTCAATGGTGCTGACTTAGGATGGTCCAGGCTACTAATGTCCTCAAACTCCTCATCAAAAAGCGGATTATCATTACATAAGGTAAATTCACCATTAAAGTCAAAGAGAGGGTTCGAGAAAGTCACATCATAAGATCTAGATATCGAATCAGAATGACCTAAGGGTTCATCAAACACCTTTGGGAATGGGTCATCGGCTAGTAAACGTTCTAGTTCTTCTATGTCCCTACTAGGATTGAAGTCAATTTCCCTATCCCTCGTTGAGAGGGTGTCTAAATGCTCTCCAAAAGGTAAGTCCATATCTACTTTTTCTTCCCTAACATCAGTGGTGGGAAAATGTGTAGTAATAGGCAAATCACACTCTAAATCATCATAAACTAAAGTCACCTCAGAATCCCTTGGGATTGGGACAAGATCATCAACACTAGACTATATGAATTCGTCATTTTCCCTTTCGGGAGTAGTGCTAATCACCTCATCCCCTATTAAGAAGGTGTTGGATGGCTCCATGGTAAGTGAATCGATCTTATTATCTCCCTTTTTACTCCGCTTAAGATCATATAAGTCAATGGGAGGATCTTGATTAGAATTTCTAAGGTTCATCATCTCCTGAAGACGGTTTAATGCATTTTGAAATTCCATGTTCAATTTCTCTTGATTTATCATGATCTGTTCTTGAGTTTTGTCGAATAGTTCTTGAGATTCGATCATGTAAGTAATAAATTCTCTTCGCTTTAACTCACTTAGGGGGAGTGGCTGAGGGGGTGTGAACTGTGAAGGTTGGTCAAAATAAGGAAAGTCATAATTGTTACAAGGATTAGGTTCATAGAAAACCGGGTTCCTAGTTTGACAATTAGAACTAAAGTGCGGACCTCCATAGACCTCACAACAGTCAAACTATTATGGCTGACTCGGAGAATAATATGGAGATTGGTCATTACTAAATACCTGATTGTTAACAGGGCCCATGTTTGACAATCAAATCCATAGTGAGGATTATCTCTACACAACTCATACGAGTATGTCTCGTATTGGTGCTGTGGAGGTTGGTTGAAGAAGTTGGGTGTTTCATTATAAGAATAAGGATTAAATCAAATCCTGAGGGGGCGACTGGTCAATATGGTACTGTGGAGGTTGGTCAAAACAAGAAAAGTCATAATTGTTACCAGGATTAAGCTCATAGACAAGTTGGTTCCTGGTTTGACAATCAGAGCTATAATGGGGACCTCCACAGACCTCACAACAGTCGAACTGCTGTTGTTGATACGAAGAATAAAATGGAGGTTGGTCATCACTAAAGTTTTGATTGTAACAAGGACCCTGATCATAGATAGGCATGTTCCCTGCTTGGCAATCATTACTATAATGTGGACCTCCACAGAACTCACAACAGTCGAACTGTTGTGGCTGACTCGGAGAATAGAATGAAGGTTGGTTAAAACCAAAGTCTTGATTGTAACAGGGACCCTGATCAAAGACGGGTGTGTTCCTTGTTTGACAATCAAAACCCGGGTGAGGGTTCCCTCCACAAAACTCACACGAGTATGTCTGGTATTGGTGTTGTGGAGGTTGGTTGAAGAAGTTGGGAGTATCATTATAAGAATAAGGATTTGAGTCATAGACAAACTCATTTCCGGATCCTACACTACAGCCAGGACAGTTTCCACCATTAAACGAACCTTCACAACACCAGCAACCAAAATGGTTATACGAAGACATGTCGAATAATTAAACGGATAAGAGGATAAAGAAGATAAGAATTAAATGAAATAAGAGGATAAAGGAGATTATTTTTTAGATTTTTTTTAAATAATAAAAGAAAAATATTTTTGGTATTTTAAATATAATATATAAATATAAAATATAAAAAATATTTTTGATATTTTTAATATAATATATAAAAATATAAAAATATTTTTTTGGTTTTTATAATTTTTTAGATACGAAAATAAACTTTCAAAAGAGAAAGGATCTTCAAGGCACTAACTCGAAACACAACGTAAAAATCATACAACTCTCCCCGGCAGCGGCGCCATTTTGATACCATATAAATACGTACTAGCCGTATGTATAAAATATTAAGTATCCCGTTAGAAATAAGAATCACTTTTAG
The DNA here is from genome assembly GCA_026074375.1 of Tanacetum coccineum. Lineage (NCBI taxonomy): Eukaryota > Viridiplantae > Streptophyta > Magnoliopsida > Asterales > Asteraceae > Tanacetum > Tanacetum coccineum. The sequence continues at coordinate 24,785 of BQNB010067933.1, read as the reverse complement.
AAAAAGTAATAATTAAATCTCCCGGAGTCGTATCCCAACGAGAATTGAATTTGAAATTCACGAAATCGTTTTGTTTGATGCTTGATTGCCAAATATTTTTGATTTTGTTTTAAAACTAATTAAATTGAAAAAAAATTAGATTTAACTAATTAACAAGCAAGCTAATAAGATGAAAGATATATAAAGAAAAATATGCTTGTCAAGTAAAAGTGAATAGATTCTTAAGTGTGAAATTTTAGATCTAAATGATGAACTAATTTCCATCTAATAAATCGAATTCTCAAAACATTGGTTTAATATTGAAAACGACTTTATATCGAGAAATTAATTACTAATTTAATGCCTACTTAATCTTCCGGCTTTTGCCAGTTCGACTAAATAAAACACTAAACTAAATAATTTTTGCAAATTATTAATCACTAATCACTTATAAAATTCCACACTTAATTCACTAAACACCAATTTACTTAACAAGCATAAAAATAAACTACTCACTAAGCATAGTAATCAAATAAGCAATTCTAAACATTTTAAACTAAGTCTACACTAACGAATCGAAAAAGGATAGAAAATTAAACCGAATTAAAGAGCCGCAAATAAACGATAACACCCGATTTAATAAGCTAAATAAAATATTTAAATTCTTTCTAGCTTACTAAATCCTTAAGCTCCACGCCTCATGAGTTGACCGGTACCAAAAGCAAAACACAAAACACAAATAGTTAATTGAAACACAATTATAACAATTACCATTTGCAAATTTTGTTAACAATTGGCCCAATCAACAACCCAATCCAGTCCAACACTTTTACACTAATGCTAGCCCATAAGCAACTAAATCAAACGAAAGCCCAACAACAATATCATAATACAATATGGGCCAGGGAACACAAGTTGGGCTGGAATCTTAACTAGGAACTAGATGTAATGAAAAAAGATTAAGCTTTTAAAGCTTATAAGCAAATTTGAGTCTCAATAAGCTAGAATAACGAACAGCTTATTTTGATAAGCACAACTAAGAATAAGCACTACTACAATAAGCATTGTCTAACCTAAAAAGCTCTAAGATATAGAAACTAAGCTAGCAAACGTAATCGAGTAAAACCGAAAACCTTTATAAGCTATTTAGAAAACAATTAGTGAAATTAGTACTTGCTACGAAAATCTAATCCTTAAACCAAATAAGCCATATAAAATAAGCAATTATATCCTTAACTAATAATCACTTAATCAAAACTAGATCTAATACGAGCAATATGAGATCTAAACCGAATAAGCAACAATAATCACTAATAAGCACACGAAAACAGTCGGACTAGAATTAGAATTTAAATAAGCTAACAAACACTTAAAACTACTTAAATATTTAAAAGAATAAGAAAATAAGCAAACTGAAAATTTTATCAAACCATTAATATGTAAAATGAATTTAAGATAATCAATTTAGAAGCGTATTTTGTCAGATAATACCATCTTCTAAGAAACTCAAGGAAAGTATTAATCCTTAATAAAAATAAGCTAAAACCGAGCTTAATTTGTAGCGATTACTATTCAAAAATCTTTAAATCTTACGGATGAGATCAAAAAAGCTTATAAGCTTATAAGATTAGATCTGATAAGAATTTATGAATTTTGAAATGCAAATAAGCTGGGCAAAAAGCTTAAACGAATAGCTTATTGAGATAAGCTTTATGAGTATAAGAAAAGAAACAAAAATAAGCTAAATCAATCTTTCATTTCTCAAATAATAAGCACTTACAATATTCGAATAAGCTGATAACAACTTTTACAATAAGCTCAAAGAAACACAATAAGCTAAAAACATTATAAAATAAGCTTCTAAACTACTCCTAAGCTAACCAAAAAACTAATGAGGGGGGGTGTGTATTTATAGGGTGAGGGGGGTATTTGTGTAAATTTTGTCCCAATTATTCCTCAATGATTGAGCCAATCATTGGCTAGAATGTGTGTCACCTCGGATCATGAACGAAATTCAGGTAAATCCACCGTTGGACGAGTGGCACGTGGACTTCTTTTGCTGCTTCATTCGTACGCTACTTTTCATCCGTTTGATTACTTGCAATGAATTGAAAGTGAATTTGAGAGTTATAACAAATTGATCCGCCACATGGCACAATATTATTGGCCCTCCCTTCACAAAGTGGAACCGCACGTGACCTTTGTTGGATTTAATTTAGCCCCATGTGATGCTGATGCAGGATGACGTCACCACCTTTATAAATATCAGATTATATCACTTTAGATCTTGGGCTTTAATTGGGCTTATGCTAGCTTGGGCTGGCCCGACCCATTTAAATGGGTTACGTGCTGGCCCAATAAGATCTAAGGGCACCGCTGGACTCGTTTTCTCGCGCTCTTTCCAATGGTATGCTCAGGGACTTTTCATGTCTTTGTCTTGATCTTGAATATTAAACACACTTGATCGAAATGAACCCGTAAATTCCCGTTTTTGCTTTGTTTTCAATCCGTTTTACCTACATGACATAAAAATACCAAACAAACATATTTGGACAATAATTATCCATATTTTAGTATTTTTAGTCTGTTTAATAGTGTTTTACGAGGTATAAATGATGTGTGTTTTAGCACTCATCAAATTTTCCCACACCAAGCCATTGCTGGTCCCACACGCAATGTTTATAAAACACGCCTGGAAATAAATAATTAAATCCCCCTTTAACTTATGTCCCCTCACAATCAAACAAAAATAGAAAATGTCCATTAAGAAAGTTCAAAAATAATTTAATTCGAAAGCGCCCCCGTTTTAACCACTTACTTAATAATAGATAAAAAAAAGATAAAAATTTTATAAAATTTATTTAACAAGGTTTTAAGAACGGGAGTTCGTCATCCTTGACTTTTCGTAATCCCCAAACTAAGCTTAAAATGAAATCACAGTCATATATAAAATTAGATGCTAACACTACTCATAAATGCTAATTGTGTACGCATTAGCCACTTTTTGCTCCCTTATTCCTAAATCCTCTACGGATTTTATTATTATTATTGGTGACAAATAAATTATGTCCTTATTAATATAAGGTAAACCCGGTTTAGACCATAATTAGTTTGAAATCCTTTCCTAAAGAGATGATATGGTGAGAATAAGGTCCACATTAAGGTTCTAATTTCGTATAATTTAGCGGTTATCCTTTTTATTTCATCCGAAACAACTCAACTACGAGTCAGAGAGGGAGGATTTATTTAGATAACCCCGAAGTCGAAATTTTGCTTTATTGTTGTTATTATAATAATGAAACAATATTAGCCTTCGGTCCTTTAAACAACTGACACATCGGGCGTCCTAACCGATAAGAGGCAGTAGTCTTATTTCGACCTTAGAAATTTCCTCGAACTTTTTGAATGCTGCAACATCGGGTGTCCTAACCGACAAGATGCAGCAAACTTTTATCAGTCTCGGATTAACATTATTATTATTGTAACCTCCACCCTTTAAACGACTGCAACATCGGGCGTCCTAACCGACAAGATGCAGTGGTCTTATTTCGGCTTCGGTTTAGCACATTATTATTATTATTATTATAGCCAAATTTCAAGTCCTGTGGTCTTTTAACTACCGAGACATCGGGCGTCCTAACCGACAAGACCCGGTAGCCTATTTCCCCACAACACTGACAGAACCTCGATGTGTACCTTACTTTCACCAGAAGGAATCTCTACGAAGGGATCTAAACTAAGAATCGCAAAAACCAAAGTAACTTTATTTATTTAACAATTATATAACGTTTATTAAGCTGGTGGGAGCAAAAAGCCACAATTAACCTCTATGAGCTCTAAAGAGATCCAACTACTCCACGCTTAGCATCTAACTTATATCTAGCTCTATCATTTTTCGTTCTTTGCAAAATTTTAAAGTTTAGCAAACGCTTAGTCTCGAAAGCTAAGGGGAAAGCTAGAGTGCAAAACTCGGTCAAGTCAAAATATCCTTAGTTCTACGGGCCTACTTATTCACATATCTAATTATAACTAAGACATATTTTTTTGTTTTTTTGTGTTTTTTTTTTATATATATAAAACAATAAAATTTTAAAATTTTGGTCAAAACGGGGTTGCGTGAGAACACAGACAGGCACATGTATGATCAATTTCGATAGAAATCCCCCCCACACTTAGAATCGAACATTGGCCTCAATGTTCAAAAATGTCAGGTTTTACCCCCACACTTAGGAACGAAAAAGGCAAATGCAAAAAATTCCAAGTGTGAAAGGGGAAATAAAATCAGATATATATATATATATATATATATGATCAGGATTGAGGATTTCCAGGATATAAACATGAAGATGATCGGAGACCGCGTGATTGGAGGATTGAAAACAAGCACGAAGGTCTTCAATATCATAAGGAGTCCTGCAAGCAAAAACAGATAACCACGAAACACAATATGGAGAGAAGCACTCCCCCACACTAGGGCTATAAAATCACACACTTATTTATTAAGAAAATAGAAAGAAGAAAAGACACGGGGTTGTCTCCCGAGAAGCGCTTGTTTTTGTGCGAGTCTCTAGCTTGACTCTCCCCGAATTTCTTTGTCCTTGGGGTGAAAACTGATGAAAGATACGATCTTCAAAGAAATTTTACTCAAAATATGACAGTTATCGATCATGAAATTATCAATCAGTAGATGTGGAGATTTTCTCGTGAAAGAGAAAATTCCATTGTTTAGGAGGATCCCGGGATCGAAAACTTTGTCTTCATTTCCGGAAGGAAATGAAAGAAAAGTCTCGATCTCAGAAGGATCAGTCACGAAAAGAAAATCTCTGACGAATAGAATAGAAGAAAAGTCATCCAGAAGGAGAATGGAAAATCTCTTAGAGTGAACTCTATTGATGGTGAATATTCCGGGATCGAAAACTTTGTCTTTATTTCTGGGAGGAAATAAGACTAAAAGGTCAATCTCGGAAAATTCCTTAGAAAGAGAGGAGTCACAATCGGATAAGATGAGAGGAAAATCATTAAGCTCAATACTTGTAGATTCCTTAGTCGATGATAAATCAAATATATTTTTCTCCACAACACTAGTAAACTCTCCTGGATCGGTCTCCAGATCAAAATAAAAATAATCATACTTTGGTGGAGATATGATGTGAGCGAGTTCATCGGCGAACTCCTCATGATAAAAGTCACTCCTATTGGCAGGAGGAAGTGGATCAATCGAAAGATCAAAGATAAACGAATCATATTCAAGAAGAGAAAAATCAGAATGAGTAGTGGTACTGCCACTACTCTTCTCTTCAATATGATCGTCATCAAAATAGAAAGCTTCATAATCTGGAAGAGAATAATCAGAATGAGTAGTGGTACTGCCACTACTCTTCTCTTCAATATTAAAGCAAAATGTCTCATAATCAGGTGAAGAATCATTAAAATGAGAAAGAAGGGTGTCGGTCTCCTCCACAAGAGAGTCACTATCCCCGAAGGGAGTAAGAAGTAGGGAGAAAGACTCGACAATAAGATCAGAAGAAGGAGTGGGACTGCCACTCAAAGGGTGAATCGATCTTTGAACCTCTAACAGTTCAGAAGGTTCATCCTCACACTCTCATCAGAGTCTGAATAGTTAACGGTGTTAGGATGACCTGGTCCTGGTTGATGTCGAACACTTTAAATAGTGTATGCAGTTTGCTTTCCAAGGACCTCAACTGGTGCTATTGAAGCGTAAGTAGTCTCAGAATAATGAGCACTCACACCAGTGGTAGTGTCATAATACACTTCGGCGTCCCACTGAAAATGATGTTGTGTCATATTCTCGATCAAATCATATGCCTCTTGAGGAGTCTTTCGCATGATATTTCCACCGGCATCCACCATAATCTTGTCTCGATCAACCATCATGATTCCATGATAAAATGTAAAGATTTGATCAATAAGTGAAATTCTATGATCAGGACATATTCGTAAACATGATTTGAATCTTTCCCAAGCTTCAAATACTGACTCCATGGGCAATTGCCGAAAATTCAGAATGTCTTTCCTAAGCTGCAACGCTCTAGAATGTGGATAGTATTTTGAAAGAAACTTGAGGATCATCTCCTCCCAAGTGTGAATAGAATGAGTTTTAAGATGATAAAACCAAGATTCAGCTTCGTGGGTTAAAGAGAATGGGAAAAGATTTAGACTGATGCTGTATTGAGAAACTCCATTTTGCTTCATGAATTGAGTGATAGATAAGTACTTGTTTAAGTGCACTTTTGCATCTTCCTCTCAAAATCCATGGAATTGGCAATTCTGTCGAAGCACCCGAACCATATGATTTTTTAATACAAAATTGGTACCCGAAACGGTTGTCGGAGCGATCGGACCTCCTCTACCGATGAGTGACGGTCGATAAAAATCCTCCATGGTCCGAGGATCATGGGAATGAGAGGAAGAAAAGAACATCGTGAAGAATTAAACAATATGAGAAGAGAAAGAGATAAGAATTAAACGCTTAAGAGGATAACAAAGATTTTTTTTAATTTTTTTAATTTTTATAAAGAAAATAAAAGAAATTTTTTTTGGTATTTTTAATATAATATATAAATATAAAATATAGAAATATTTTTAATATTTTTAATATAATATATAAATATAGAATATAAAAATATTTTTGGTTTTTAATTTTATTATATTTTTGTATTTTTATATTTTAAAAACAAAAATAAACTTTCAAAAGAGAAAGGATCTTCAAGGCACTAACTCGAAACACAACGTAAAAATCGTACAAATCTCCCCGGCAACGGCGCCATTTTGATATCGTATAAATACGTACTAGCCGTATGTATACAATATTAAGTATCCCGTAAGAATATATAATCACTTGAGAACAAGTAAAAATCTAATCTCCCGGAGTCGTATCCCAACGAGAATTGAATTTGAAAATTACGTTGTTGTTTTTTAATTAAAACTAATGAAATCGATAAACTATATTATTTTAAATATTAAGCAAGCTAATAAGATGAAAAGTATATAAAGAAAAATATGCTTGTCAAGTAAAAGTGAATAGATTCTTATGTGTGCAGTTTTAGATCTTAATGACGAATTAATATCCGTCTAAATAATTGTTTCCTCAAAACGTTGGCTTAATATTGAAAACGAGTTTTTATCGAGAAATTAATTCTATTTATGCCCTACTTAATCTTACGATTTGCCTGTTCGACTAAATAAAACACTAAACTAAATAATTTTTACAAATAATAATCACTAAATCTCTTATTAATTCCACACTTAATTCACTAAACACAAATTTACTTTAACAAGCATAAAAATTAACTACTCACTAAGCATAATAATCAAATAGCAAAACTAAACATAATTAAGCTAAATATTTAAGCTACACTAACGAAATTGAACAAAGGATATAAAATGAAAACGAAAATCGAAGAGCCGCTCAAATAAACGATATAACACCAGGATTTAATATGCTAAAGAAAATTTTAAATTTTATTAGCTTATTAAATCCATAAGTCCACGCCTCATGAATTGACCGGTACAAATTATCAACACAAATAATAAACAAACTGTTAAGATTAAATGTTATAACAATTTTCACTTTGCCAATTTCAAGAAACCTTTTGGCCACAATCTGTGGGTCACATAAACCAAACGAAGCTTAACAAATTAACGAAAAAGCCCAATTGCAAATCAATCTCCCAAACGAGGCCAAATTCAATTGTTAAACCACAGATCAAACACTACAGACCTAAGGCCCAAAGAATCCCAATGCAAGACAATAAGAATTAGACAAAACAAACGCAGGCCTGTTTTAAATTCTAATGTTCGCAACTTACAGTGAGATTTATAAGACGGTTTCAAACTATTATTAAGCTAAACCTACAACCATTAGATAAGTTAAAACTAGAACCGAATAAGCACAAGGTGATGAAAGCTAAAGAATATTTGGAACACTAACGAGTAAATAACACTGTAATATTCAAATTCATGGCAAGATCCAAAGAAGCAAAAACGAGATTTAAAAACACAATAAGCCAAAATAAAAGCAAAGAAATAATAGATCTAAGTAAGCGTACAAAGATCAAATCAATAAGCTAATTACTAAGCTTTATACGAATTAGAAATAAAGTAAGAGAAAACACTAAGCTAGAATAGCCTAGACGAAAATAAGCCAAAATAACAACTTATTTGAGGCTTATTAGGGACCGTGACTTTTTTTAAAGGAATAAGAAGATCTTATTCGAATAAGCTTATGATAAAGCTTATTCGAGTGCCATCTTATCTCTAATAAGCTTGGTAAATAAGTCAAAGAAATTAAGGTGGAAAAGTGAGCTTAATGTTCGAATAAGGCTAGAACATAAAGAAGTGAAAATAAGGCTTCGAGTTATAAACTATTAATCAACACACAAATCGATATTTTCATTTAGTAATAAGATCTTGTTACATAAACTAAAATAAGCTGGAAAAACAACTCTACATTAAGCTATGATAAGCTAGTACTAAACTAATAATAACTATAAAAAAATTGGTAAGAAATAAGCTAAAACTAAACTATCTAAAATTCATAATCCTAAAAATTAAACCAGCCAAAAATATGGGAGGGGGGTCAAAGCTGTATTTAAAGCCAAAGAACGTGAGAAAGGTTAAATTTGGCCGCAAATCATTGGCCATTTATGGCCTCCCCTCGTGATCACAAAATAAATGAGCCTGATCCACGGTCATCATTTGCCAGTTGTCTATTGAGTTATGCTTACCCCGTACGTATCAAACCAATGATCCATCAGATATTTCATTGCATAGTGAATTGAATTTAAAATATATGAATTTTTTCTCGCCCACATGTTGGATTCAGTTCGCAAAGAAAGAAAATAGTGTAGGAGGAGCACGTGAACAGTAACATGATTTAATTTAAAGGCAAGTCGGGACAACTCTGCTACAATTGTGACCCTATCATATTTCATTTTTTTTATCCCAACTCCGTATTTCTTAAATTAGTCTTGGGCCTTCTCATTGTATTTGGGCCACAAAAATTGGAATTCCATAAAACGAATATCAATCAATCAAAACTTGGATAGTATTTACTTTTGATAAATAAGGGTCGGTCCGAACCCCCTATAAATGGTGTAGGGGCAGGACCATAAGATATGAAAGCACCGTTGGACTCGAGTTTTCGTGCTCTTTCCAATGGCATGCTCGGGGAATTTTTCCGACCTCGTCTTGACTTCAAATAATAAGCGAACTTGATAGTGTCAGCCGGGAAGACCGGGGAAAATCACCGTTTTTTGCTCCGTTTTCAACCTTAGTGCTGCTGAGACATAAAAACACAAAAAAACATATTTGCATATAATTAAGCATTATATTTTATGTTTTTAGTTTAATTAATAGTGTTTTGGGTTATAAATAATGTGTGTTTTAGCACACATAGGAATTCTTACGTTTAATTTAACAATAAATAATGTATGGAACACAAGATTTAGTAGAGTAGCAAGAGAAACAAATTCACCAAGTCTAGAGGAAAATAATATATTATTGCCCTAAGCTCATGACACCGAACCTTAACATGCATTGTAATCAAACCAGTAATCGAGGTTTGTGCCCCAAAAGAGATATATACAGATGCTGCCAAACATCCTACGAATTTCTTCAAATGTTAAATGCGTCAATGGTCAACATGAAACCACATCCAAGACAGGGATTGTCAGTCCCGATAGATCTATCCACAACACTCACGTTTACCCAACAAGTAATTTAACGGTTCATGATAGAAAAGGGGTCTTAGCGACAGAAGGGTACTTAGGCAATAATACAATCAGGAAATAACATACAGTTTTGAAATGTACTTGTGCAAGAAATCAAGCATGTAATCCCCCGAATTTATTAAAACATGTAATAGGAAAAAGGGGCTATGAAACTCACCTTTAAGCGATTCGGCAAAACTAATAAGATATGAGCTGGAGTAATCGGACACCCTAAGTGCAACCTAAAATAAACGACGTGACTTAGAAAAATAACCAACCAATACTCACACAAATGGAAATGAAATAGAAAGGAGAAATTGGATAAAACATTTTTATTTGATGAAACAAGTATGGCATTGCGTCCTAACTTTTATGGGTCAAAACCACTCAAATCCCAAGTCCAAATCTGAACTAATATCGTCCCCAAGACGTGTCTCTAGTTTAAGTCTTAACCAAATTTTCCTACAAGTGTTCACCTTAGTTTTACATCTATCTAAATCTTTTATTTACAAAATTCTGAAATTTTACCCCTCTTTGAAACGTGTCATTTAAAATCCGTAATAGATATAAATATGTGGTTTTCGCGTACAGGTTGCATTACGAGTCTTTTCCAGGAATGTGGGCCCCGCTGCCTAAAAGTTCCAGAACCTAAGTGAAATTACTAATTTACCCTTCAATATAAGTGCATGCCATTTTCTGAAATTTACGCCCTTACCATTTTCAACATATCTCCTAGACCGTACATCCGATGAGGATGAAATACGCGGCAAATTTTAAGTTGACTCGATACCTAGATGCTACAGTTTTACTAATTTGGGTGTTAGTATACAAAATTTTGGACTTAATAAGGTTTCAAATTCAGTTTGCGCAAAATGACCCGTTTTAGTAAAATGACCATATCTCAATCATCCGAATTAGTTAACGCTCCAACCAAACGGCTATACGTACCTAAGACACATACCTAGGTCAATATTGATTTTCCCAGAACTTCCCAAGTCAAAAATTTTCCTATACAATCAAATCTATCCATCCTTTCAAAAAAGCCCCAAATAAAGAGTGTCACATTTTGTAGCTTACGGAAACGAGCGTATTTTGAAAACTACGAGAGATTTTTAAGTGAAACCAATTGGAGGTGAATCTAATAGGAGCCCTATACTGAGAACATTATTATTTAACAAAATTTTTGCACAAAAACCTAGACTTATGCCCCATTTTCTACGACTAGGAATGATTCAACACGTTTCGGTAAAACGGTCGTATCTCACTCATCCGGAGGAGATGAAATTCCATCCAACTAGCCACGTAAACTTAAGACCTAAGGCTATCATTATACCGCATCCGCTAGTCTGTAATACCAAAATAAGTTCAACATTAAGGCCATATCTGCTGGTCTGGATCCACTCTTAAACCTCATTCAAAATCCATCCAAACCTCAAAACAAAGTCCACAAAGTTAAAATAATGCCATAATGCTTGATTTAATTCATTATAAATACCATTATAAAGATTTCCAGAAATTTAAAATTATCTTGCATGGACCCAAATCAAAAAGAAAAAATCAAGATTAAAGGATTAAACTTACTTGGAGAAGATTTATTGAAACAACCAATCAAAACACAACAACCCTTAAAAACCTATAGGCTGAGATTCGACCCCAATAAACCCTCAAAAACCTTCAATACAAATCTTATATTTACCCAAAGGAAGGATACCCACTTGATCTAATAAAACCCTAACCAAACACTTTCAAGAAAAGCCCTAAAACACCTTCAAAACTTCTTCAAAATCAACCAAACTTTGCAAGGATCATTGGAAACATGTTGTGAGTGATAAAATGAGTAGGAGAAAGTTGTAGGTATGGTGGTGGTGGTGGTAAAAATTCGGCAGCCAAGGGGTTGAGGAGGGAAATGGATGGATTTTTTTAGTGAGATTTGCATGTAATAATGGAAATGATTATGCTTTTTAGAGAGAAGTGACAAATTTAAATGTAAAGTGTGTGTGTGTGTGTGTGTGTGATGTGTAGCCGGTAATTGGGGGGTGGGGGTGGGGGGGGGGGGGGGGTAAGGGTATTACATTTTTTTAATTATTATCTTGTAGAGGGGGTGTTGGTTAAATAATAAAAGGTATAGTTTGAATGTAAAACGCGAGGTTTGGCAAAGTTTGACGAAAACACAAAGTAAAACTAAAATGTCAAAAATTAAGATTATAAAACTTTAGGGGTGGACAATGGAAATATTGGACTACGATACACACGAAAACGGAATAAAATTTCAAACGCGACATAAACTTAAAGAAGAACGCGAAATTTGTCAAATCGGGTAAAAGTAAACATAAATTTTTTTACTTAGTGGTAAAAATAGGAATAAAATATAATAAATTTATTTACCTGAAAATACGAAATCTCACACTAAGTCTGTGTAATAAGACATCATGTATATTTTCCAAATACGAAGTTCACAAAATAATTAACACGTGTCTGAAACTAGCAAATTAAACATCATTACACTAAAGAAATTTTACATTAACAGAAATGGTTTGCAAGTACACCCATGAGTATTTTGATAAGTACACCAATGAGTATTTTAAAATAATGGATATACATTACCCCATCACTCACCATCGATATATAAATATTCACCCACGACCCACCCATACGTCTCTAAAAAAAATATATGAAGTCGTAGAAATATAAGGTGATCCAAACACCCCCGTATGGATAGTCATCTCTAAGCCAAATAAAAGCCAGCAATTATAATAAACCCTAACGAATTGACAATAAAATGTACGGATCCGAAAAGTTAAACGATGATGATTCAGAGCGAACTGCTTTTCGTAAAAGCGAAAAAAAGTACAAACTTTATTACGATTCCAATAAAAAGTAAGCAAATTTCTACGTACTGATTTAGAAATTTGGTTGGTTGGTTAATAATTAATGGTTTATTTACAGAAAGAAGAAGTTACCGAGACCGGTTGATTTATCGGATGTTATTGATTTTAAAGCCATTTCGGAATCGTTTTATCGAAACGAGGAGCTTCCGGCTGGTGTTTCCAAACCTCAATGTCGCTTCTTCGACAAGCCCGTTTTCAGCCTAGATCATTGTCCTGGTATGGATTTTACCCTAGTTCAAAAATATTTATGTTTGTTTAGAAGCTATGGAATATCAGCATGTGTTTATCCGGTTATCAGATTTTGAGCTTAATTAGGTCGTTTTAGATAAGCAGCTTCAAAGTGTCTTCCTAGAAACAACTTATTTGTGCTGAAAACACAAATGCGTAAGATAATGTTAATGCATCAGCTGAATGACCCATTGTTATGTTCCGAATAAGTTTTGAACATATATGAGGGTATTAAGATGTTTAAATAAGCTTACCGGAACAAAGATAGTTTATTTGCTTTTGCATTATCAGAAGACTAATGGATATGATAGTGTGTTCTGTCAATTATTTGAAATAGATTTGAGTATTAGATTATGAGCTTTATAACCTCTTCTAGATAAGCATTATTTGTGCCAGATAAGCTGTTTAGATACTCAAACTACTTGTATTTCTACTAGGCGATAAACTCATAAACTGCTATATAAGCATTAAGCAAACACTCAAAACTTAGTAATGGTAAGTTGACTAAAAAATGAGCAATTCTTCTTGTAGAGAACAACAACGGGAAGAGGGGTAAAGTTGTTAATTTGCATGAGCAATAAAGTAAGCTAAAAAGCTAGTGTAGAGGATCAAAACCATGTCATATAAGCTAATAAGCTCTAGTTGCACAACTCCATCCAAACACTCGAAACAACTAGTTCACCTCTTATGGTCTTATGTATACCAATTATGCCAAAAGATGCTAAATGATGCAAACGACCTAAAATGTTTGAAAAAGAGATACTATTGTACTTTGCAATAAGCTAGCCAACGGTATATTAGGTGGTGTTTGGTTTGCACTAAGGAATCACTGCCGGTATAAGTTTGAGCTGACAGGGAAATGTGAATGGGTACGGATTTCTATGGGTATGGAGTAGGCCTACTTTTTTGGGTATGAAACCCATACCACTTAACAAAACATACCAAAACCCATACCCAAGACACACCTTGTCTTTTCAAAAGTTATAAGGAATTTGCACCATGCATTGGTGGTTATAAAAATTTGGCCGCTTGTCAAAAATGGAAAAATTATGTATCGGCATCCATCATGTTTCTTTTGCTGGACTTGGTATAAACGAAACTGGATACATAATTAGGTGACTTATAAGGTTCGAAAGTCATTTCAAATTATTTAATATGTGGGTTACATTGATGAAAGAAGCTGAAATGTTGGGACTTGGGTAGTTGCCTAGTTGGGTGCCATCCACATACGTTATTCTTTTGTCAGCATTGTAACCAGTTATTTACGGTCGATATCAAGATTAATTAGTTGCATATACGTACCACTTAAATGTGTGACGTTCCTTTTGCATTATATGAATGTTTTGAGTATAGAATATTGATGATGCGTTATTGTGACACAAATGTTTATGATAGTGTTCGGTTACTTATTTAAAAAGAGGTTTTGCGTATCAGCTAATAAGCTCTTATAGAAAAGCGAGTCGAGACTGGTACAAATAAAATTTCAAGCCTTAAGATATTTGGATACTCAAAACAAACAAAAGTAGCTTATTTTCACTTGCCGGAGGTCTTTCTGGAAGCAAGTCTCCCTACTCTCTGGTTTACCCTAAGGTATGGGTATGATCCGTCTACATTCCACCTCCCTCATACCCCGCTCCTGTTGGATTGGGTATGTTGTTGTTGTGTTTTATATGCCAACAGCCACATATGTGGTATTGGAACGTAGTAATAGTAAATTGACCAAAAAGTAATACCATTTCCGGTAGTGCCGTATAGAAGAACAATTGGGTAAGAAGTTGTAAATAAGCATAAGTTGTCTAGCTTCATTCGAATACTCAGTTTCAGATAAGTTCTTGCATATTGCTAACACAAAATTAAGGGGGAGTTTGTTTTTAACTTTTTTTAGTGGGCTAATCAGCTTATTTAGCAAAAATAAACCTTACTGCTAACAAAAGGTTATAAGCTTGGGCTTATGAGCTTATAGCGGGTGTTTTGATAAGTTCCTTTATTGTGGCTTATGGGAGAGCTTGGGCTTATTTAACTTTTTGGTTATTTCACAACCATAAGCTAGTTTAAACACCTTAGCTTATTTTAATAAGCTAATACAAACACTCAACAATGGCTTATGTATAAAAAGCCATAAGAGGCTTATGAAATTCAACTTAAGCCCAAAAGATAAGCTGAGACAAACACCCCAAAATAAGCTTTCCCAAATCGGACATAGAAATGCTAAATGACAAAAACGTATAGTGTGCATATTGCATAATGTTCTGGTCAAAATTATGCTAAATGATGAAAATGCCCTATAAGTGATTGGCAGATTGATAGTTCTTGATTACTTTTCAACATATGAAAAGTAACCAACTCTATGTTAGTCTTTGGAAAAAAGTATAGGCTATTTCGCATCCAAACAATTTTTTGCTGGATTGGGTATAAACGAATATGTATGGCCTATACACTTAACTGACCTATAAAGTAGTTTCAGTATATTCAAGATATGGGTGGCTTCCATAAAAAGTTGACTAGTTGGGTGGTCTGCACATATGTTATTCCTTGTTGAATATCTAACTAGACGGAAACTGTAGTTACCAAATATGAATTTGTTGTACACGCTCTTCTTTTTGAAAGTGGTGACGATGATTTGTTTGTCATATGATCTCGAGTGCAGGTTTCTATTTCATTCCTGCAGCATTGAGTATCGAGGAGCAATGCAAATGGATTAAAGAGAGTTTAGTAAGCTTCCCTCAACCACCAAACAGAACCAATCACAATGTTATCTATGGACCCATACATAATTTATCCAGAGCCGCTAACGATAAACAAATCTTAGTTGAAGAGGCTAATGATGTTGAAGGTAACGTTTGTAGTCATAGGTGGGCTTCTTCTGAAGAAATTGATTCATCATTAAATGGAAATGGCTGTAAATCAGTACCGGCATCTGTCTTGCTAAGGAAGTTGAGATGGAGTACTCTCGGTCTTCAGTTTGACTGGTCAAAGGTCTTTTTTTGTTACCGTTGTTGAAATTATGTAATTGGGATATATTGCGTGTTTTTGATAATCAACTGCTAAATGTACCATCATCATTTTTTTTATGTAGAGGGGTTATAACGTTTCGCTTCCTCACAACAAGATCCCGGATGCGCTTTCTCAACTAGCTAAAAAAATGGCAGCTCCTGCAATGCCGGTTGGAGACGAATTTCAACCAGAAGCTGCAATTGTTAATTACTTTGGGTCAGGTAGTAATTGCACACTACTCCAAGATCTATCTGTCCGCTCTCCCAAATATTATATAATTGTGGGTAGATATTGAAATCCCTTAATTAGATCAAGGGATACACGAAATTTGATTATACGCGGTAAATTGTCAGTTTAGATAACCAGTTTCATACCCCTGCAGCAAAGTTTATCTATGAGTGTACCTAAATTATCAAAATACCTATCCTTTTAGCCACAGATTGAGAAACTTCTACTCATCCCACTAAACACCCATCCTGTTCGTACAAGAATGCCTTTTTTGGATTATTTTAGCTATTAATTCTTTAAATTACCGAGTATCAGTGTTTGCAAAACAGTATGATTAGTACTACTCTAAACAGCAAAAGCACGTCCAAATGCTACATGTTACAGTCCAGTAAATTACAACTGATTATCTTAGTTAATAATTAAATATCACAAAACGCTTTTAAAACTCACATCTAAAAAAACATGCCCTGTTTAATTATAGTAATCTACTAATTTTTCAGGTGATATGTTGGGTGGTCACCTTGATGACATGGAAGTGGATTGGAGCAAACCTATTGTAAGCATGAGGTCAGTCTCGATGTATATTGAATTACTTATTCTTTCATGTTTTTTGGACGTGAAACTGACACTTATTCTTTTTGGTTCAAGTTTGGGGTGCAAAGCTATTTTTCTACTTGGAGGGAAGTCCAGAAATGATGAACCGCTAGCTATGTTCCTTCGCAGTGGCGATATTGTACTAATGTCGGGTGAAGCAAGGGAGCGTTTTCATGGTCAGTAAATAAATTATCTATGTTATTTGGTGTGCTGTCAACATAGAGTTTTTAGTAAAATGTATTGATGTCCAGGTCAATATTCTCGAGATTTCCAAAGCACACTTCTCCTTTTGAACCAATGTATCTTTGTCAGCATTTGATATATGGCCTTAACCTTGATTTTCTCTACAGGTGTGCCTCGGATATTCACTGATACAGAACATGCAGAGATCGGGTCTTTAGAAAAGCAGTTGTCGGATGAAGACGATATTTGTTACTTGGAATACGTCAAAACTTCAAGAATTAACATCAATATTAGACAAGTTTTCTGATCAAGACTTGTTTAATGAAGATGCCAGAGTCTTGCGGTTTGTTGTTATTCTCTCACGTTTGTACCAAGAGTTGTTAAATGAATTATTTGGCTAGATTTTAAGTTGAGATTAGTTAGTTGCTAATTATTGTTATTGAAATATGCGGGTTGTATCATAAAGTTTTGTTATTTTATAGTTACTGAGGATCAGTTTTGATGTTGAGAGTTTGGTGCCCAATCAAACATTTTCATTGTAGTAAAGTTACATATTTTTGTCTAAACATGTTATTAAAATTATGCTTTATTGATAGATTCCAGTAAATTTACAATAAGCATATGAATTTTGTTCTTCATGCCAGCACTGAAAGGTGTTTAGTAGTTTACTGAGCGCAATAAGCTGATATACTGTTTTCGACGGCAATGCTAACTCTCCTGATTCATCACATGAGGCGAAGATTACTTCTTGGAAAGATCAATACAACTTTTAAAAAAAAAATCTACATCGGTAACTTTTGCCTGTGATTTATATCATGATTATGTAAGAATGTTGAGTACGAAAGACAGATATTTCGAATTTTATCGAAGTAAAAATAGTCAATCTCGACACGCAATTGGTCATTGTATTATTTTCGCCTCATCGATCTCACGGTTATCATAATTACATACCCAACTAACTCAACCGTTAGATCACCAGAAAAGCAACAAAAAACAAGAGGACCATAAACTTTTCACAACTCACAAGCAACACAACACAAAAATCCTTCGAAAAAACACACAAACATACAAAAAAATCAAACACCCACATATTCTTATTACTCTACGTGTACAATTTTACAACCACTTCAATCTCTTGATTCATATAAACCAATCTCAACTTCAAAGAAAAAAAAAACCTTAGCTCAAAAAATTTACTATCCGAAAATTTGAATATCCGATATGGGGCCAATTATCTTGACTCAGTTAGCAACTGGATTAAGCATGCTGGCTGGTGCAGCTGTAGTTAAGTCAGTATTGGACCAATACAACATGATGGGTCCTGGTTCTGATAGGTTTCCAAAGTGTGCTCGTTGCAACGGCTCTGGTCGAGTTAGCTGTTTATGTAACAGGTGGTCTGATGGTGACCGTGGATGTAGGGCGTGTGCTGGTTCAGGACGGATGGTTTGTAGTAGCTGTGGAGGTGGAGGTACGGGTCGTCCTCTACCAGTTCAGATATCGGTTCGTCCTCCAAACCAGCCTTATTGATTTGGTAATTAGTAATTGCCCAGTTGGTGCATATAAGTTAATCTTTTGAATATATTGTTCTAGTTACACAATATCAGATGTAAAATACTTGAATATATACTTTACGTTATGGACTTTATATCTCTATGGCTAAATGCAGTATGTGTTACAAAGTATGTTTGAATGTGAGATTTGATAATTAGAATACCGTAATTGGTTATTGGTTATAGGGGAAATGCTAACAACAGCTTGGCTATTGTTAACAACTACTAAGTTTTTACATAATGTGTTGATATTAAGACGAAGCTATCAACCACCTCAGCAATTTCTAACACAACCAATCGAGAGTGTGAAATGTATATGTGTTTCGGAAAATTTCGCAAGTGAGTTATGAGTGATTTTGTTTGGGCATTGTATATTGTCTGAACTTAAATTAGGATTTAGTTGCTAACAATAATTCTTAGGACGGTTTATTAACAAAATCTAGTTATAGTAGTCACATGAAAGAAATCTAAATGTTTAACAAAGTTCAAGTTTTAATAAGAAATAATCAGTTTTGGTGCGGCTAATAGCAGAACTAGCTCTTGCTACCCTGGCATAGACTTGTATTTTCGTTTTATATGTCATAGAGAACATACTGCATATAGTAGTGGTGTATATGTATACGTTGATAATGGATAATGTTGGTTATTAAGATTAGCGATGGTGTGAATGTGTGGTTACTTTGAGTTGTATCTGAATTTCCGAAAGAAGACTATGATTGTGGCCTTCTTTGTTATGGTACAAAGTTCTGAATAAGAACACTGAGCTGAATCAGATATCGATTTATGACTGTCACATTGAAAGACACTTAAGAAAAGTTGGTGTTTCAATGACGCCAGTGTACATTTCGTTGAGATCAACCAAAATGTTTGCCTTTTCTATTAGATGAATCACATTCAAATGATATGCATATGTGGTGTATATAGCTATGCAACGAAGTAGTGTTGTTAGCCAACGGTATGCCATGCCTATCTGTGGTGGAGTACCCCAGCAGCTCAGTTTGCTGGTTCCATTTAAACATCTCGGAGTCAAATCCTGCTGATTCAAAGTATTAAAGAATTATGAAGGCGTGGACGTTATTTAAAATTTTGTAGTTAAAAAAACTGTTTTAGAAAAAGAAACGGCAAGCACATTAAAGAGTGAACGTTTTAAACAATTGATGCAACTGTATGATCTTATAGACGATACGACTAGGCACACCGCTAGCTTTAAGCAAGAGCTCACCCTAATGTCCAAACTAAGATTTCTTGCATGTAGTAAAATAAAGCTCTAGCTTGTTAATACCACAATGGATTTGTTTTTCTGTAAACTTTATCAATAGTACTAATGAAACTTGCTTGTATCATCGATGGTGGTCCAAAGAAGAGATTAATTGCCGGTATGGTTCAGTATATGGGCTTGCATATCATGCCAAACTCAAGAAACTGCATGTATCAACTACTTGTCAAGGTAGAATGCCTTGCATACACCGTTTAACACAACTTTTTTTTATACCTGGGTTTCGACTTGACATTGCGAGCCGACTGTTTAACACTCTTACTTGTGTTTTAAAAAGAAAAATTTACGCAAGGCTCAGTTGTAAATACACTTTGCAGAATTTGAACACATTTTTCTCTGTTTTACCAATTTACGTATGTACGTACAGTTTTGTAAAACTCTCTTAACACTTTGTCATATTGGCCCCGGATTCATTAGATCTAGGGTTTAGTAGCTTATTCCCAAAGCTATGTTCTATCATAAATAGACATGCTTTGTTATGTAATGAAAGGAATCCAATCAATATCAATTTCTATTATCTTTCATGCATATCATGCCAAACTCAAGAAACTGCATGTATTAACTACTTGTCAAGGTAGAATGCCTTGCATACACCGTTTAACACTCTAACTTTTTAGTTGGGGAAAAATATCTCATTTTTCTAGGAAATTTTTCATTTGAGAATGGAAAAACTAAAAAACTGTTTAGTCGCACTTTTTTTCAATATTTTTCAAAAAAAGCAAAATTCTCATTTTCTAATTTTGTATAGAAAAATAGAAAATCACATTTTACTATTCTCCATTTCTTTTCATTTTTTAAAAAGGAAAAATACAACTCCCATCTAAACAGGTTTTCAAAATTCTCAACTCTTCTCTAGAGAAGAAAAACCATTCCCTTCTCTAAGAATTTAGAAACAGAAAAACATGAAAATTTTTCTACAATTAAACACTACCTAACTTTTTTTTATACCTGGGTTTCGACTTGACATTGCGAGCCGACTGTTTAACACTCTTGTGTTTTAAAAAGAGAAATTTACGCAAGGCTCGGTTGTAAATACACTTTGCAGAATTTGAACACCTTTTTCTCTGTTTTACCAATTTACGTATGTACGTACAGTTTTGTAAAACTCTCTTAACACTTTGTCATATTGGCCCCGGATTGAATGTCTAAAATCGTAAATGAGGGAAAATGTATGCAAAGTGTATTCAGGGCCGTCCCGTCGTTTTTGAAGGCCCTGTGCCACCATTATAATACCGCGCCTCTTGAAAACGAAACAATTTCAAAAACATGTAAAATTTATAAATGGAGTGATGATTGTTATTAGTTATTGTTTTCATAAACACCATACAAACGAAGACAAACTGTCAAAACATATCACATCAATATTATTATTGGAACACAAATGATAATTTTTCAACAATACATAAGAATATAAGATAGTTTCAGTTTGTAAATTCAAAAACATACGAGACTTTGTTTATATATATGCATACATATTAGAAATTTATTAACATAAAAGGGTTAATAAAATACTTATAATCACAATAGAATGGGCTACAATGATTAAGCAGAATAAGCATAAGAGATTGAAAAGGAAGTCAAGTATTGAGGAGAGCATATGAGGAATTGGAAGGTAGAGGATTAGGAGCAATAGGAACAATAGGTTCATCTTCGGGAACGTTCGGATTATTATAAGGAGGAGGTAAATTCGCCATGATAATTTGTAATCACAAAAAGATAAATACGTATAAGGTCACTACATAGATAGAATTTATGCAATATATGAATAAATGCAATGCATTAAAATGAATATGATAAATTAATATCGATTTATTTAAACATGTAAATAATTGAATTATGGTTAAACATGTAATTAATAGAATAATGATTTATTTAAACATGTACATAAACGTGAAAACTTTAATATAAAGTTTTGATTATCGAAGAATATCTCGATATAAATCATAGTATTTATTTAATAAATACTAAACAATATTGTATTCATGAATAAGGAATACTAAAATGGTAATCACTTGAGGATTACTTGAGCGGGAACCACGAGAATTATTTTGCGCGCGAAAAATTTAGAAAAATAAAGTTATAGTTTAGGTACAAAAATGTTTTTGACCTAGTTCTTTATAACTTATAGCTCTGATACCAATCTTTAACACCGCCAAATTTACAACAAGATTCGGGTCCAACAATGGGGTGTTAAAAATAAGTACAACAGACATATTTTATATAGAACGACTCAAAAAGAGACGTTATCAAGACATGTTCCATTCCACAAGAGAAATTTAAGAGTGCAGCGTTGTCCCAACCATACATAAACAGGACACAAGTGTTTTAACAAAATATAAAAACATTGTTCGAGGAATGGAAATTATATAATTCAACAAAAGACATTTTTATGCGCAACATCCTCCTCTTCGTTCCAAGCTCCAAGTCTCTAGACTTGATTACCTAAGATAAGCATGCTTAAAAAGTCAACAAACGTTGAGTGAAATTCATAGGTTTAATTAAACATTAAGATTAGAACACAAATATTTAATCATCGGAAAAACTTGTGGATCAAACAAGTTTAATAGATAATGCATTGAGCTCGTGACATTCGATCCCTTTGACGAGAACAATTTAACTGTGCCCTAGAAGATTAGGTACTATTTCTATATACCTATTAATTCTGAGAATAATATATCCGTTGAAAGTGGGTGTTCCAAAAGGATTCATACCCCGGACGAGGATTCACCCCATAGGCCTATTTATTATCCTAGCGTCCACCCATCACAGGCAGTTAACGATTCACGATATTAGGGTCTTTAGCAATAGGTACTCAAGCATTAATCATACAATTCGGGTCCAGCATACTAAAAACTATTTGTGTTCTATTTTATAAAATAAGCATGTATCTCCCTCGCGGGTTTTTAAGAAAACAAGTAAAGTAGAAAGGCAAAGCTATGAACTCACTGTATGTAGATGATCAAATGAGAAACCAAGTATGAGAAGATGACTCCAAAGATTAGTCGAGACCTATAAAGCAAGTCGCGACTTAGGATGATATATAATATCATTATAATAGAATAGTTATACAATACTAGTTAATAAAATCCGAAACAAGAACAATATTGCACCAAGAGTGTTTTTATAAAGTCTAATGATGTCTAATCTGTGGTTATACCAAAACAAACATCTACTAAGTTTCGCCCCTTAATTCCTATCTCAATCATACATGGTCATACTTTTTATTTTTCTAAACCTAGACGTAAAAGCCAATTTTTTGATTTTAGCTATTTTCATGAGAGCATAATTCCTAAACTATAAAAGATATAGCCATGAGGCTTTCACCCCTGAGAAGGCCTTGAAGTCTACTTTCCAGAACATCAAGCCTCATATTCCAATTGTTTACCAATATTTAGAAAAGGTCAAATTACTATCACTAACTCAAAACAGAAAACTTCCTTTTGCAGAATCTAACCATGATCACAGGACCATATCTCTCTTTCCATAAAAGATATGAAGGTGAGGTTTTCACCCTAGGAAAACCACATGAATCTAGTCTTCAAAACATTAAGTCAATCATTCAACTCCTTTACCAATCAACAGGAATTAAACTTTTACTAACTGAAGGTCAAACCAGATTATTAACTGAATTTCTTAGTTTTGCCGTTTTAGTCATAAATCCTAAACTAAAATAGCAACGAGGTTGGTTCCAATTGGAGGAGTTAGCTCATGATGTCTACATCCAACCAAGCTTTAAACCCTTGACCTACTGTACAAAATTCTAGAGAAAAAAATGTTTCCCAACAGCAACTCCAGAATTGACCTCCTAACGTAAAATGACCATAACTTTCTCATACGGAATCGATACGGGAGTATCCAATTCGGACATTGAATATTAAGACTCCCTCTATCCAAATATTCAATTTTCTCAGTAGCTATAAACCAAAAATTTGGAGAACAAGCTCCGTTTACCTGCTGTCCCGCAAAATCCTATTATAAATCGATCCATAACACATCTAAATCCTCAATTGAACCATCACAAGGCCAAAATACTTCAATGAAATCTATCCTATAACCATTAAACCTCACATACACTAACTTACGAAGATCAATTGAAAAAAAATACATGCATGATCATAATCATAAAAATCAAGAACATGCATTCTCAAATTTTTTTTAACAAGTTTGGGTTTTAAAAGAGATTTACCACACAAAAGGAGAGAAGAGAATGATCAATCACAACACCTAAGTGGTGTTTATGGGATGCCGAAAATCCAACACCAAAACCAAACACTCTTGATTGATTTTCTTACTTCAATCTCTATCACATTCACTCCTAATTCATTCCTTGATAACACTAAAGCCCTCAATCAAATAAAAACCCTAGAATTTGATGATCTTCAAAAATTACTACTTCTCAAACACATGCATGATTGAGTTTTATAGATGATGGATAAATAGGGTTTATTATTGTAGTGATTTAGGGTTGATTGGAGGAGATTTGGTGGAGTTTTGAGAATGAAAATGGTGGTTTTGGGTTAACTGAAGTTGAACCAGGGAGATGGATGAAGAGAATTCGGATGGTTTTCTTTTTCTATCTATGTTTGTGTGTTTTTAATTAGGTAAAAGGTATTTATAAAAGGGCTAAATATTAGTTGCTAAAAAATAAAAAGGGATGTGTGTGTTGTGTTATACATCCGGTTATAGGAGTAAAGGGAGTGGGCTTAGGCCCATTCCCACTTAACTAATAATACTCTTAAATCTTGGGCCCTAAAACCTTTCATAGCCCGATATTTTTTCCTGAAACGCGATTTTCGTCTAGGTGCAATATAAAACACGAGAAAAACGAAAAATACAAAAATAAAAATAATTTGACACTCAAGGCCCGAATACGGAGTCATTGGTTTCTCGATCATTAAAAACGGATAATTTTAATTGTAAGATTCGCGAGGGTTTTAAAATTGACGTTTTTAATAAAAATCGATTAAGAAAAAAAATGAATGATTAAAAATTTAAAATTTAATTAAAAATTTAAATTAAGTAGTGGCCTTAAATACGGGGTTTTACACAAAGTCCCAATTTTGGTTGACCTTTTAAGTACCTAAAGATCCTTTTTACAGCATGAAGATGTGAAACCTTTGGATTGACTTGGTAT
>BQNB010067932.1:0-34016 GCA_026074375.1 Tanacetum coccineum | reverse complement strand
ATCTTGTGCTGTTGATCTTGAAGTAACATGCCCCGGATCCTTATTCCGCTGCGACCCATTTTGGGGGTGTTACAATGATCAAGACGTTTGTATATAGTTGTGTCCTTTTCATGGTAACGGTCAGAAAAAAGTGTCTAGCAACTTGTGCCTTATTTGTTTTGGACTTAGTCTATTTGTTTCGTAATTTTTATTTAACAACAATTTATTTCCCTTTCCTACTCATTAACCTTGGGTTTTACTCGAATGAGGATGTGATCGAGTCATGCATGTCTATTCTGTCGTTACGGCCATGTATGCATGATTCAGTTGCTTTGTTGGTTTATTACTTTTGGTAAAAGTTAGAAGATCCATAACCTATATCATTCTTCATCCTAACTCTTGGTTAAACTCGAATGAGGATGTGATCAAACACACATGTCTATTCCATCTTTATGGTCATGTATGTGTGATTCAGCTGGCTTGTTGGTGTGGTACTTTTGGTGAAAGATTGTAGAATGATCAACCTTAAGCCTTATAATAAAAACCCATTTTGCCTTTATAAACTTGTTACTCCTTAGCTCTAGTGGTGGAGATGTGTATCCTTGCCAAGCCTATGTTAGAACACTCATCACGATCGAGCAATTAAGCGAATTAGTTACATGTTACCTCATAGATTAGTTGAGTGATTTGAGTGTTTTCATCTACCTATTTCGTGAGGTGTTAGGTTGTGTACTAGTAATAGATCAAATAAATGCTTAAACGAATAAAATAAATACTTAGGGATACATTTTCATAAACTTCTAAAGGCTACTTGAGGACAAGTAGGATTCAAGTGGGGGGATATTTGATGACATCAAATAACGTTACTTTTATAGCATCATTTATCCCATGTAAATTACCCATTTTGTATAATTATTGCAAAGAATTGTTACTTAATCATTTGTATTTGAGAATTGCAATAATTATGGAGTACTTGGTGAAGATTAGCAAAAAGGCACGCATTATAGAGCTTAAACAAACACATTTAAAGAGTAATGTTCTAACATCCAATACGCCATATCCATCAAGGAAGATACGGCGTATCTGTGCCTGCACTTCACTAAAGACCACAAAGGATTAAGGATCAATACGCCGTATCCAGAGTAGACCAATACGCCGTATTCAATTTATGGAAATAAAATATTTTAGAAGATATCGAACGTGGTCCCTACTCTAAGAAACCCCCAATACGGCGTATCGAATCCTTTTGATACGCCGTATTGACCCAATTCTAGACCTTATAAATAGAAAACCTAAAAACGGGTTTTCTGTGTGCTAAACCATATTTTCAATACCTAAACCATAAAAGTCAATTTTCAGAAGAGAAGAAAAGTAGAAGAGGTCTTGCAACATAATTAATTCCATAGGAAACAACTTGTAATCTCTTATACTCTTGTAATCATTCTGTTTTTTGTATCATTCGTTAACTCGGTTAGTTTACCTTGGCTAAATTATTACTTTTGTATTGATTATGACGTTTGAAGGCTACTACCTTCGGGTATTAGCCGTTATTATGAAGATCTAAATATTTGGTTTGTTTATCTCAATTGCTTAATTTATCACTGATTGCTTATTTATGTTTAACAGTTTATACTTGTTTACGTGCTTTTGTATGCGACCTATCATCCAACTGGATCTAGTGATACGAACCAAGTAATCTAGATGCCGGGATGGCACTCTATATAGTGATTTATACATCAAGACCAATAGGATCACGAATAAAAACCTATCTTTGCCCTTCGATTGTGAGCTTAGTTGGACCGGCAGGTGACCCTTGGGATCAATGAGTACGTTCTTAATTAATTGGTAAAGACTTGGTTAGTGAACTACTAGTGTATGAATTGCCTTTAAGCAGTAAGTGGGTAAACTCTCTATGAGCTAGGGTTTAACAAGATCACCATTGCTTTAATCTCTACGATAGATTATAATCAGCAAATAAGGATGCTTTATGCGGATACGTTTAATTGCGATAGAATTCTTCGTATCTAGGTCTTAGGAAGAAGTACCGCGTAAGTCTTAAGAATAATATTCTGCCTCGAGATAAGTAATCATTGCACTAAATAAACAAACCAACATTCTGATTGGATTAATAATGGTTAATATAGTTTTCTTATATTTGGCTAGACCGCTTTTTTATCTTCTGTTAATTTACTTGCGTGTGTTTTAGTGTCTTAAGTTGATTTTAGTCACCATAAAACCCGTGCCAATCTCTCAGGCTGAAAACCCCCTTATCCGTTAGATTTAGGATTAACATAGGTTTAGCATAGGTTTAACATAGAATAGAATTAACTTAGTTTAGATAACAAAAATATTAATAAATTGAAAGATTGTTTCTCGCTCTTTGTGATCGACACCCTACTTACCATGAAACTCCCATCTGATCGGGTACACTGCCCGTTAATGTGTTGTTTTTGGTTAAGTCGGCAAAATATAAATTTAAAACTTGAAACATAAATTATAACCACACAACGAAACATAAATATTGATGGGTATACGGCTAGATTTCATGAGTTACCAAGGTTGGTTCCACACATGGTCACTCCAGAGAGCCAACGTGTTAATCGCTACATTCGGGGTCTAGCTCCTGAGATCAAGGCACATGTCACTTCATCCAAACCTGCTACAATCCAGGGTGCCGTGAGTATGGCCAACCGTCTGAACACCGATGGTATCAAGGATGGAATTTTTTAGAAGAAGGAAAATGCTAGAAATAAGAAGAGGTCGAATGATCAGAACAGGAATCGAGGAAGGGATGATAGGAACAAGAGACAAAGAACTGGAAGGAACTTTGCTCTGACTGCTCCAAAGAAAGGACAAGGGCAACGTCAGTATGCTGGTCAACATCCGAAGTGTGCAAAATGCATCTTTCATCATTCTGGTAACTTCCCTGTGTGTGGTTGATGTAACCAAGTGGGCCACTTTACCCAATACTGCATGGGTAGAGCTACTAATGAAAGACCAATACCAACTTGTTTTGAGTGTGGGGATCCAAACCACTTTAGGAGGAATTTCCCAAGCATGAACCGAATCACTACCACAAGAGGAAATCACCCCAACCCCGTGCTAGCAATCGAAGGAAACCTTAACCTGGGGAACAATAGGAATCGAGCACAGGGTAGAGTCATTGCCCTAGGTGTTGCCGAAGCTCCACAAGACCTGAACGTTATGACGGGTACATTTTCTCTAAATGATCATTTCGCTATAGTTTTGTTTGATTCGGGTGCTGATTATAGCTTTATACCTACCAACTTCTTGCCATTGATAAACATGAAACCTAGTGTCATAAGCCCCGGTTATAAGATCGAAATAGCTAGCGGCCTTAAAGTAGTAACCAATATGATTGTTCGAGGTTGTAGACTTAAACTAGAAGGTCATACGTTTATCATCGATTTGATTCCATTTGGACATGGTAGTTTCGATGTGATCGTAGGAATGGATTGGTTGTCAAAGCTTAGAGCTAAGATAGCTTGCTTTGAGAAAATAGTCCAGATTCCATTATCTAACGGAGAGAATTTAGAAGTTCATAGAGAACGTCCCGAAGGGAACCTAAAACAGTTAAAGACTATGAAAGTGAACGATCCAAAACTCGAAGACATCCTTGTTGTACGTAAATTCCCCCATCTCGCGAAGTGGAGTTTTGCATAGATCTTATTCTTGGAGCAATGCCTATTGCAAAATAACCCTATCATTTGGCACCTACGGAAATGCAAGAATTGTCCAACCATCTTAAAGAGCTCCAAGAAAAAGGTTTCATACGACCTAGTTCTTCACCTTGGGGATCCCCAGTGTTGTTCATGAAAAAGAAGGATGGTTCGTTCCGTATGTGTATAGACCATCGAGAGCTGAACAAGCTAACTATCAAGAACCGCTACCCTCTTCCTAGGATCGATGACTTGTTCGATCTGTTGTAAGGGTCACGGTATTTTTTGAAAATAGACCTTCGATCTGGCTATCATCAGTTGAGAGTACGTGAAGAAGATATTCCCAAAACTGCATTCAGGACAAGGTATGAACATTTTGAATTCACGGTTATGCCTTTCGGTCTAACTAACGCCCCCGCAGTGTTCATGGACCTTATGAACCGCATATGTAGGCCGTATCTTGACAAGTTTGTCATTGTCTTTATTGACGACATCTTAATTTATTCAAAGTCCAAAGAGGAGCATGAGGTTCACCTGAAATTGATACTGGAGTTACTTTAAAAAGAGAAATTGTTTGGGAAATTCTTGAAATGCGAATTCTAGCTATAAGAAGGTATACATGTGGATCCCAGCAAAATTGAAGCAGTGAACCCCTGAAGACCCCAACCGAGATCCGTTCTTTCCTAGGATTGGCAGGATATTATAGGCAATTTATCATAAATTTCTCGAAGATTGCAAAACCTCTCACCCTGTTGACTCAAAAAACAAGAAGTTCGAGTGAGGTGATGAGCAGGAGAATGCTTTTTAGACCTTAAAGTACATGTTGTGTGATGTCCTGATTTTGGAGTTACCTGAAGGACCAAATGACTTTGTAGTTTATTGTGACGCATTGAACCAAGGTTTTGTTTGTGTGTTGATGCATAGAAAAAGGTAATTACATACTCATCCAAACAACTCAAAATCCACGAGAAGAACTACACCACTCATGATTTAGAGTTGGGCGCCGTAGTATTTGCTCTCAAAACCTAGAGACACTATTTGTATGGAACAAAGAGTGTTATCTACACTGATCATAAAAGCCTTCAGCACATTTTTGATCAAAAAGAATTAAATATGCGTCAGAAATGATGGATAGAACTTTTCAATGATTATGATTGCGAGATTTGCTACCACCTAGGTAAAGCGAACGTAGTAGCTGATGCATTAAGTAGGAAAGAATGGATGAAACCGAGACTAGCTCGAGCTATAAGCATGAAAATTCACTCTAGCATTAAGGCTAGGATACTAGAAGCTCAGAGCGAAGCTTCTAAAGACGCCAACACTCCAGCAAAAATGTTGAAAGGATTGGACAAACAGTTGGAGAGAAAAGAAGATGGGGGATTATATCTTGTTGAACGAATTTGGGTGCCACTTTATGGCAATTTAAGAACTTTGATAATGAATGAAGCCCATTCTACAAGGTATTCTATACATCCTAGAGCAGACAAGATGTACTGTGATCTACAAGACTTATATTTGTGGCCCATAATGAAGAAGGATATTGCTATGTATGTTAGTAAGTGTTTGACTTGCTCTAAATTCAAAGCAGAACACCAGAAACCCTTGGGATTGCTTCAACAGCTAGCGATTCCCAAGTGGAAATGGGAGAATATCAAAATGGACTTCATAACCAAATTACCGAGAACCAGTAGTGAACACGACTCGATTTGGGTCATTTTCGATCGACTGACCACATCTACGCATTTCTTAGCCGTCCGTGAAGATTCCAAGACAGAAAAGTTGGCAAGAATGTAGATCAATGAGATCGTAGCAAGACACGGTGTGCCTGTGTCAATCATATCTAATCGTGACATATTGGATACCCTACCAAGGTGGAAACGCGAGGTGTAACATATTAATAAACATCACATAATATGATAGATAAAACACCATACATGATTAAGATAAAAGTAGAAATTTCCGAATTACAACAATACCAAATACAAGTTTAAAGAGTATAAAAGTCAGCATAAGTTTTTTTCTTCCGAACATGGATATCCCAAAAGACAATAACTTGGAAGAAAGTAGACATATTGAACATGTCCAAATGCAAATACACTTTATCTATTGATTTACTTTCTTGACAACTAGTTTAATATATATTTTAGAAAATTTGAAACCATATTTATTAAATATTATTAATTTGTGAGATAAAATATATATATTCCTTATATATAACTTGCTTGTCACCTAAATATGTATACGACTAAATTTTGGTTAAAGACTAAACTTAGTTGATTTAAATTTGTATAGTACATCTGTCTTTGTTTGATTATTCATTTAAAAACTTCGTTCAAAAGTGCTATATTCGACCTTAACTGAGTTGATTTTTTTTAAAACATGTTCATACCTTAACCATATAAATGTAAATATATAAACTGTTTGAAGGTACGGTTCTTCAAGATTATAATAAAGTGAATTCTTATGTTAATTTATAGAACTATGACGGGAAGAAGCACACGTAGCAACACTGCCAACAACACCAATCCTCCCAATGCAACAGCAGATGAAGTAGCCTGACAACTTAACACCGCATTGCCAAATTTGCTAACTCAAATCGTTCAAGCCCTCAGAGGAAACTGAGCAAACCAAAGAGAGGTCACCCAAAGCTGCAGTATCAAGACATTCAAGGCTTCTAGTGACAAGGAATTCTTTGGCACAAAAGGTGCAGTTGGTTTACTAACTTTGTTTGAAAGCATTGAGTCTGTGCTCCATATCTCTAAGTGCCTCGCAGAGAACCAGGTTAAATTCGCATCTAGTATGTTGCAAGGCCGCGCCTTAACTTGGTGGAATACCCTTTTTCAAACTCAAGGGCGGGCAGCTGCTATAGCCCAACCTTGGGAAGATTTTAAAAAGTTGCTGATGGAGGAATATTGTCTTGATGATGAAATTCAGAAGTTAGAATCAGAATTTTGGAACAACAAGATGGTGGGGACAGATATTGATGGGTATACGGCTAGATTTCATGAGTTAGCAAGGTTGGTACCACACATGGTCATCCAAGAGAGCCAACATGACAATTGCTACATTCGGGGTCTAGCTCTCGAGATCAAGGCACATGTCACTTCATCCAAACCTGCTACAATCCAGGGTGCCATGAGTATGGCCAACCGTCTGACCACCGATAGTATCAAGGATGGAATTTTTAAGAAGAAGGAAAATGCTAGAAACAATAAGAGGTCGAATAATCAGAACAGGAACCGAGGAAGGGATGATAGGAACAAGAGACAAAGAACTGGAAGGAACTTTGCTCTGACTTCTCTAGAGCAAGGACAAGGGCAACGTCAGTATGCTGGTCAACATCTAAAGTGTCCAAAATGCAACTTCCATCATTCTGGTAACTACCCTGTGTGTGGTCGATGTAACCAAGTGGGCTACTTTACTTGATATTGCACGGGTAGAACTATTAATAAAAGACCAAGACCAACTTGTTTTAACCACTTTAGGGGAAATTTCCCAAGGATGAACCGAGCCACTACCTCAAGAGGAAATTGCCCAAAACCTGTACTAGCAATTGAAGGAAACCCCAACCAAAGGAACAATCGGAATAAAGCACATGGTAAAGCCTTTGCCCTAGGTGTTGCTGTAGCTCCACAAGACTCGAACGTTGTGACGGGTACATTTTCTCTAAATGATCATTTTGCTACAGTTTTGTTTGATTTTGGTGCTAGTTATAGCTATACATCTACCAACGTCTTGCCATTAAGTTGGAAAACTATTATTGGACATCCATTTTCTTTCCTAAAACTATATTTTGTATACATAATCCTGTGAGCTCACCAACTATTTTGATAGTTGACCATTTTTATCATGCTTTTCAGTTGACGTTCCTAAAGTAGATACTTGGTTCATTTGTATATGGACATGTTCAAGATGTCTACCTTCTTCCAAAGTTATTGTCTTTTGGGATATCCATGTTCGGAAGAAAAAAAACTATGTTGACTTTTGTACTTTTAAACTTGTACTTAGAAATGTTGTAATTCGGATAACTTTCTTTTATCTTAATTCATGTATGGTGTTTTATCTATCATCTTGTGTGATGTTTATTAATATGTTACACCTCGCGTTTCCGCCTTGGTGGGGTGTGACAGATTGGTAATCAGAGCCTAAGGTTATAGAGAATGCCGGGTTTTCCAAAATAAAAATCCAAACTATAACCAAAATAATTTTCTTTTTCTGAAAACACTGAACATGAAACGAGTCGACTAGTCTGAGTGATTGCATCATTAGACCTCATATAGATATAACTTGATCAACTATGTCTAATTTAGGGAGTATCATGCAACACTGGGTATAGTCATTATTTTAAACAAGTTTAAAAAACTAACTTTCCACTTTAGTCACTAAAAATAATAGTAGGAATTATGTGCACCGTATAATGCATACTTTTAGATGTCCACTATTTGATTTTAGTACATCATGCTTATTTTGATTAATCCATTTGTGTTCTGAGTTTACGTTTACATCGATTACTGTCATTATAGTGTCACACTGTCCCTAAGCACCTTGTTATTATGGACACTATCACAGTTACAATATGTCCTATAGATCATCTTCGCATGCTAATGATTCCGTGAGTGAGTCATGACGTATACTTAACTACTCTTCATACCCTTACCCTGCATAAGACCTCGAGAAGGACTCGTTGATAGATTTCGAGTCTAAGCTTGAGGCGAGCAGCAGGTGAACTACGTATGCACGACATGTAGAGACATTCGTTATTCGTTATTAAAAATTACATCGACCTATATTTTGGTCACATCTTCGTCTTATTTCATCATACTATTACGCCAACCAATTTGGCTGCGAATTTAAGCATTCTTTGCTTGTTCGTAAACACCATGTTCAGTGATTCAAGACTCATACCTCCATGTCAGAAGCTAAAATTTTGGTTGTAGTTAGTTCATGATACGATAACATGTAACCAAAAACTTGGGGCCTAGATTCGTTGTTAAGACCCTCTGGTCATCAAGGCAAGACAACATGTCCAGAACTGAGTCTTTTTCTTTGCCAGATCATTTGAAAGGGTTAACCAACTAAAAAATAATTATAAAACCTTGTGGAGACTCTTAAGACCTTATATTAAGATATATCAGAAGGGTAAAAGTTTTAAAGATAATTAACTTGGTGAAATGTTGCCCGAAATGACACTAATAGTTGGGTTAGATTCAGTACTTTTAGTCTATATAATAAAGGAGCATTTTGTGAAGTAACTTGACATATGACTTAACTAATTAACTTATGTCACATCCGAGCATATCGTTTAGGATCTAATTAGGTATATTTATTTACCTTAGGTCTCGGGTAGAAGGGTGCGTGTTCGTTGGGGTTGCCTACTTATGTGATTTACCGTGAAGTCATCGATTGTTTTAACTTTTGAGGTGAGTTTCTCACAGCCCCTCTTTTACTGTTTTTATGATTTTGGGGTGGAAAGCATAATATGTCTTATTTCATTACTATGCGCGTGCTTTTATGTGTTTAAACTTTTGAGCACACTTAAATTTATTGAATTTGGTTTGAACTTGTTGAACTTTGGAAACGCATTAAACTTTGAACTTGGTATGTATGTTATTATATGCTTGGAACCCGCCACTACTTTTAACTCACTTTCCCCCTCAACGAGATTGAGACGTTAGTACTTATGGATAACGCTATTAGGAGATTAGCCCCTCCTCACTCCCCGCACAAGGGTGCGTAGTACTAAGTGTTTGTGCCACACTATACAACTAGAACTCGATTGGATGTTTGGAACGGTTAGGCTGAATACGTTTAAGTAGTGCCTCGCATGAATACTATATCATACATGTATGTTTATTTGATTTTGTGTCACGTTACTTTAGGTAACGAGGACTGTCTTGGAAATTTGTTATAAAATGTTACGTTACTTTATGTAACGGGATCTGTTTTAAAAACTTAAGTTGTTTTGGATACTTGACTTGTTTTTTGTAACTTGCCATTAAGTTGGAAAACTATTATTAGACATCCACTTTTTTTTCTAAAAATATATTTTGTGTACATTATCTTGTGAGCTCACCAACTATTTCGATAGTTGACCGTTTTTATCATGCTTTTCAGGTGACGTTCCTAAAGTGGAAACTTAGTGGATTTGTATATGGACATGTTCAAGATGTCTACTTTGTTCCAAAGTTCTTGTCTTTTGGGATATCTATTTTCGGAAGAAAAACAACTATGTTGACTTTTGTACTTTTAAACTTATACTTGGAAATGTTGTAATTCGGATAACTTTCTTTTATCTTAATTCATGTATGGTGTTTTATCTATCATCTTGTGTGATGTTTATTAATATGTTACACCTCACATTTCCGCCTTGGTGGGTGTGACATATTGGTAATCAGAGCTTAAGGTTATAGAGAACGTTGGTTTTTCCAAAATAAAAATCCAAACTATAACCAAAATGATTTTCTTTTTCTAAAAACACCAAACATGAAACGAGTCGACTAGTCTGAGTGGTTGCATCATTAGACCTCAATTATACATAACTTGATCAACTATGTCTAATTTAGGGAGTATCATGCAACACTAGGTATAGTCATTATTTTAAACGAGTTGAAAAAACCAACTTTCCACTTTAGTCACTGTTATATGCACCGTACAATGCATACTTCTAGATGTCTACTATTTGATTTTAGTACATCATGCTTATTTTGATTAATCCATTCGTGTTTTGAGTTTACGTTTACATCCGTTACTATCGTTATAGAGTCACACTGTCCCTAAGCACCTTGTTACTATGGACACCATCACAGTCACAATATGGCCCATAGATCATCTTCGCACGCTAATGATTTCGCGAGTGAGTCACAATGTACACTTAACTACTCTTCGTAACCTTACCCTTGTATAGAAGGAAATATCGAACACCCATAGCTTGGGCTGAAGTAGGAGAAAGCAAGCTAATTGGATCAGAGATTGTTCAAGAGGCTACCGACAAGATTGTTTAAATCAAGGAAAGATTAAAGACTGCACGAGATCGGTAGAAGAGCTATGCTGACCACCGATGAAAACCATTAGAGTTCAGTGTTGGTGAGAAAGTGTTACTCAAGGTGTTGGCTTGAAAAGGTATGGTACATTTCGGAAAGAGAAGCAAGCTTTCACTGAGATATGTAGGACCGTTCGAGATTTTTGAACGAGTCAGTCCAGTAGCTTATCGACCGCGTTTACCGCAAGAAGTTGCAGGCATTCATGACACATTTCACGTGTCAAATTTAAAGAAATGCCTGGCCGACGTAGACTTACACGTACTTCTAGAAGAGATCAATATCGACAACAGACTACGTTTTGTTAAAGAACCTATTGAAATTATGGACCGAGAGGTCAAGAAGCTGAAACGAAGTTGGATTCTGATTGTTAAATCTCGTTGGAACTCTCGAAGAGGACCAAAATTTACTTGGGAATAAGAGGGCGAGATAAAAAGCAAGTATCTGCAACTGTTCGCGAGCGATACGGCTTAGGACGAGCAACTGAAATTTCGGGACGAAGTTCCCTTTAACGAGGGAATACTGTGACAACTGTCTATTTTGAGGT
The DNA here is from genome assembly GCA_026074375.1 of Tanacetum coccineum. NCBI lineage: Eukaryota > Viridiplantae > Streptophyta > Magnoliopsida > Asterales > Asteraceae > Tanacetum > Tanacetum coccineum. The sequence goes on along the minus strand of BQNB010067932.1, from coordinate 22,773 downwards.
TAGTAACTGATAGCAAACATATGCCATTTTGACTCCTATTATTTATTGTTGAGTTACTCTTACATGGTCGTGTCATTTTTATTATTAAATGCTTGCTTTACTAGGAACCCTAGTTATACGAACGCACGTTTTACCTAACGATCCTAGTTATTGGTCCTAACGACCAACGATATGCTCAAATAACATTATAACAATGTCAAAACACATGGGAAAACACAATTCATTCACTTTTGTGCAATTAGGTCAATTCACTTTTCATAACTTTCAAGTTTCCAGGTAAACACGATATTTTGTAAAATTTTACGTTTTTGCACTTACGCTTCTTATAACGGACTTAAAACCATTTAATATGACCTAAGTGTATATATTCACACTTAACCAACATTATTTATCACATTTTACATTTAACCTACAATAAACTACAAATTATACACATAACTATACCTTTTTACATATTTTACTTATACAACTTTTAAACAATTATACCCAAAATATATATAACATATTTATAAGAAAAAAATAATTAAAACCCCCCTCATAGGGCCCTAAAACCAGATCCCTCCCCCTCCTCCTCACATGCTCACCTTTTCCTTGTCTAATGAGCTCATTTCCTTCTCCCATGCTTACTTTATTTTCATCATTTCATTTAATCTTTTCACACACACTTCTATCTCAATTATCTCTCTCTCTAGATATCGGTTTCCTCCTCCTCTACTCCAAAAATCAGGCTACCATATCATCTCTATCAACCACCACTCAAAATCTTGATTTAACACAAGATTAACACTCAAAAATGTTTGTTTTAACACCCCTAACAAGCTACAAGATTCGTTTTTTATCCAAGGTATTATTTGAAAGGGTTGTCTCACCTCAGTCTCATCTCCCTCTTATCATTCTTTTGGTGCTCTCATAGGTAATACAAGGGTATAAGACGACTTGTGCCTATCTTGTACACGAAAAGTGCCTATTTTACCTCAAAATACATGTTCGTCTATTTTCTTTAGATCTAATCTATAAAATAATTTAGCTACTGTATAAGTAGTGTTATGAGACTCTTAAATAATGATACAATGGTTTTAGGATTTGTTTGGGTAGTTTGGGGATTCGGGTGATAAAACTAATCACAAAAACATTCATAAAACCATGATTTAGAGCTAGATCGGGTGTAAACTTGTACATGCAATAGTTTAAAAATATTGTAAGGTACCTACTAATTTTTCTTTATAAAAAGGATGTTTACATATTCAAAAAATAAGTTCAAGAGTTTTTTTGGTCGTTTAGGCATGTACGGGTAAAATGGTTGCATGAAAACTTTGATAAAAAACCTTAAAAGTGGGTTGTGATTTTTAGAGGATCAACTTGTTTGGGTCATAACTTGATGATAAAATAAGCTTTTGATATGATTCTTGATTCTAACATCAGCTACATTGAAATATCTTTCCAACCATTATAATATCACCTACTGGAAATAAGGAAAAATCAATCAAAACTTGTTTGTAAGACAAGTATGCAAAATAGTAAGTTGTTCTAGATTTGTTAGAGTGCAAGGTTTTAAGTGTTTCTCACTCATACCTCTATGTCAAAAGTTAAACTTTGGTATTTAGTTAGTTCATGATATGATAAACATGTCACCAAAAACCTGGAGCCCAGATTCATCGTTAAGACCCTCTGGTCATCAAGCCAAGACAACGTGTCTAGAACTGAGTCTTTTTCTTTGCAAGATCATTTAAAAGGGTTAACCAACTAACAAATAATTATAAAGCCTTTTGGAGACTATTAAGACATTATATTAAGATATATCAGAAGGGTAAGAGTTTTAAAGATAATTAACTTGGTAAAATGTTTCTCGAAATGACACTAAAAGTTGGGTTAAATTTAGTACTTTTAGTCTATACAATAAGGAGCATTTTGTGAAGTAACTTGACATATGACTTAACTAATTAACTTATGTCACATCTGAGCATATCTTTTAGGATCTAATTCGGTATATTTATTTACCTTATGTCTCAGGTAGAAGGGTTCACGTTCGTTTGGGTTGCCTACTTGTGTGATTTGCCGTAAAGTCATCGATTGTTCTAACTTTTAAGGTGAGTTTTCTCACATCTCACTTTTTACATGTTTTAAATGTTTTAGGGTGGAAAGCATGATTTGTCATATTGATATGATCTTACTTTTATGTATTTAACTTGTTTTGAACGTATGGAACTTGATTTGAACTTGTTGAACTTTGAACTTGATATGTATGTTGTTTGATGCTTGAAACCCGCCACTACTTTTAACTCACTTTTCCTCTCAACGGGATTAAGACGTTAGTACTTATGGATAGCGCTATTAGGAGATTAGCCCCTCCTCACTCCCTGTACAAGGGTGCATAATACTAAGTGTTTATGCCACACTGTACAACTAGAACTCGATTGGATGTTTGGAATAATTAGGCTGAATACGTTTAAGTAGTGCCTCGCAGGAACACTATAGCATACATGTATGTCAATTTTATTTTGTGTTACGTTACTTGAGGTAACGGGAACTGTTTTGAAAACTTGAGTTATTTTGGATACTTGACTTGTTTTAGGTAACTCGCCATTGAGTTGGCAAACTATTATCAGACATCTACACTTTTCTAAAACTATATTTTATGTATATAATCCTGTGAACTCACCAACTATTTTTCAATAGTTGACCGTTTTTATCATGCTTTTCAAGTGACGTTCTTAAAGCGGAAACTTAGTGCATTTGCTTTTGGAAATGTTCAAGATGTCTACTTTCTTCCAAGTTATTATCTTTTGGGTTATCCATGTTCAGAAGAAAAACTATGTTGACTTTTTTACTCTTTAAACTTGTATTTGGTATTGTTGTAATTCGGATATTTCTATCTTTATCTTAATCATGTATGGTGTTTTATCTATCATCTTGTGTGATGTTTAATAATATGTTACACCTCGTATTTCTGCCTTGGTGGGGTGTGACACTCGAACAACATTGCATTTCTCTTAAAATTGCCAAGCAACTAAATTAAAGACATTTTTTAAAAAGACAAATCAAGTGATAATCAAAATCATCTTGAAATTCAAGAATATTTTGAACCAAATGATTTGAAAGCTCAGTTACAAGCAAAGGACACTGACATTAGCAAACTAAATGAAACAATTCATTCACTGTGAGAAAATGTGAAACCCGCTAATGTGAAAAAGGACATAGATGAGATTGAAACAATAAACATTAAATTGGAGCATAGTGTGGCAAAATTACTGTCTGAAAATGAGAAGTTACACAAAGACAGAGAGCATTTGCAAAAGACTTACAAAGAAATTTATGATTCAATTAAACCGTCACGTGTTCATGAAAAAGAATAATGTGATTCTTTAATTGTTAATCTAAATTCTAAGTCAATGGAGGATGCAGATTTGAAAACTCAAATTCAAGAAAAGGTTTTTGTTAACGCAGAATTAAAAATGAATTAAGGAAACTTAAAGGAAAGACTGTCATTGACAATGTTGTTTTAAAACCTCATGCCACTACTATTGCTCCAGGAATGTTCAAGATTAACTTAGAACCCTTAGCTCCGAAATTCTTGAAAAACAAGGATGCATATATTAAGCACTCTAAGGAACATGCGGACATTCTTCGGGAAATAGTTGAAAGTGCTAGAACATTAAGCCCTCTAGATAGTAACTTAGACTCAGCCTGTAAGTATGTTCAAATAATTCAATAAGTGTTAGTCTATATTAGAGATACATGCCCTTGTCTAACGAGACCTAGTGAGAAATTAGTGGTTGTCACACCAAAGAACAAGGACAAAAAAGTTAGATTTGCTGACCCTGTCACATCCTCAAGCAACACTTAGAAACATGTCGATTCCCACAAACCAAAAGACTCTAACCAACCTTTGTTGCATTTTATAGGAGTAATCGGTTGTATTGGTGCTAGCAGATCAAATCCTATAGGCAATACAAAGAACAATAGGATCTTGCAATCATCAAGTAGCAACAAGAACAATAAAGTAAAAGACCAATCTAGGAGCGTTAAGTCTAGGAAGAATAAAAAGAATCTTGTTTCCAAAATTGAATGTAATGCTTATGTCATGAAATCTGTGTTAAATGAGAATTCTAAATCTGTTTATGCTATGTGTAATGAATGCTTGTTTGATGCAAATCATGATAAATGTGTTCTTGATTATGTTCATGATGTGAATGTGTTGTCTAAATCTAAACCTGCTAAGCATAAATATAAGAAGCAGATATGGAAACCTATGGGTAAAGTATACACTAAAATTGGTTATAAATGGAAACCTGCGGGATGTACTTTTACTATAGTCGAAAATAAGTGCCCTTTAACTAGGTTCACCTCCACTAAAGTAGTGCCCCTTAAGGAAACAACTACCAAATCAACAGTTACACCAACTCAAGGACTTATGGTTTACAGTATGAGACCTAAAGCAACAAAATCTGTAGGTTCGAGTAGGAAATCAAAGATTATAGAATCTTAGATTTCTAACCAATCAAAACCCACTCAAACTGGGGAATCTACTATTTCTAATGTTCCATCTTCTTCTCTTATCAATTGCAGGTTGTCTAAATTATTCTGTGGTATTTGGACTCCGGATGCTCTAAGCATATGACCGGAAACCGTTCTCGGCTCACCAATTTTGTCAATAAATTTCTTGGTACCGTCAAGTTTGGTAATGATCAGATTGCTAAGATAAAGGGTTACGGTGACTATCAGATCGGGAATGTTACAATTTCAAGGGTTTACTACGTTGAGGGACCCGGATATAATCTTTTCTCCGTTGGTCAATTCTGTGACTTGGATCTTGAAATAGCTTTTCGTAAACACACATGTTTTGTTCGCAATCTTAAAGGTGTTTACCTACTCACGGGATCTCGGGGAACTAATTTGTATACATTTTCCATTGGCAATATAATGAAGTCTTCTCTAATTTATCTCTTGTCAAAGGCTTCTAAGACTAAGTCTTGGTAATGGCACTAACGTTTGTCCCATTTGAACTTTGGTACCATTAATCAATTGGCTAAACAAGGTGTTGTTAGAGGTGTCCCTAAACTAAAATTTGAAAAAGATCACTTGTGTTCTGCATGTTCGTTGGGAAAAAGCAAGAAACAATCTCATAAACCAAAATTTGAAGACACCAACCAAGAAAAACTTTATCTTATGCATATGGATCTTTATGGGTTGATGCGTGTTGAAATTATTAATGGGGATAAATATATTCTAGTAATTGTTGATGATTATTCTCAGTTTAAATGGGTGAAGTTCTTAAGATTGAAAGATGAAGCTCCAGAGTTCATCATCAAGTTTCTTAAAATGGTACAAGTTCGTTTAAATGCAACTGTCAGGAATATTCGCACATATAATGGTACAGAATTTGTCAATCAAACGATGTGAAGCTATTACAAAGATGTAGGCATCTTTTATGAAACATTCATGGCGCGTACTCTACAACAGAACGACGTTATCAAAAGACGAAACTGAACTTTAGTAGAGACTGCTCACACCATGTTGATTTATGCTAAAGCTCCATTATTTCTGTGGCAGAAGTAGTTGAAACAGCTTGTTACACCCAGAACCGTTCCCTAATATGCCTTCATCATGAAAAAACACCATATGAGCTATTGCATGACAGAAAACCAGATCTTTCCTATCTTCACGTATTTGGTGCACTTTGTTATCCAACTAATGACAGTGAGGATTTGAGCAAACTGAAAGCTAAAGCCGATGTTGGTATTTTCATTGGATATGCTCCCTTAAAGAAGGCTTACCGGATTTACAACCAACGTACCAGACGAATTATGGAAACAATTCATGTAGACTTTGATGAGCTGACAACGATGGCTTCTAAACAAAGCAGTTTAGGGCCCGTACTTCATGAAATGACTCCTGGAACACTCAGTTCAGGACTCGTGCCATAACCACCTTCTTTAATACCTTTTGTCCCACCAATAAGATATGACTGGGATACACTACTTTAACCATTGTTTGATGAATACTTCTGTTCTCCACCATGTGTTGATCACCCAGTTCCTGAAGTTGCTGCTTCAGTTTCTGCTATTTCAACTGGTTCACCTTCCTCGACATCCGTTGATTAAGATGCATCATCACCAAGTACTTTTCAAACTCCATAAGCATCCCCATCTTATGTTATTGCTCCCGGTGCTGAAGAAGTAGATCATGATATTAAAGTTGCACACATGGATAATAATCCCTAATTTGCTATTCTAATTCCAGAACCAAGTAGTAAAGAATCCTCTTCTCAAGTTGTTATTTCAAATAATGTGCACTCGATCATTTAATCACCTAAACACATCAGTAAATGGACCAAAGATCATCTGATTGATAATGTAACTAGCAATCCTTCTAGACCCGTCTCTACTCGACATCAACTACAAAATGAAGCCTTGTTATGTTATTTCAATGCTTTCCTTTCTTCTATTAAACCTAAGAGTTATAAAGAAGCATTGACGGAATCTTGCTGGATTGAAGCCATGCAAGAAGAACTCAATGAGTTTCAACGTCTTGAAGTTTGGCAGCTTGTACCTCGACCGGATTGTGTTATGATTATCACCTTGAAGTGGATATACAAGGTTAAATTAGACGAACTGGGAGGTATGTTGAAAAACAAGGCTCGGTTGGTAGCGAGGGGATATCGTCAAGAAGAAGGCATAGACTTTGAAGAATCTTTTTCTCCAGTTGCATGACTCTAAGCCATCGGTATCTTTCTTGCATTTGCTGCTCACATGAACATGGTCGTCTATCAAATGGATGTGAAGACTATGTTCTTGAATGGCATATTACGTGAGGAGGTTTATGTCAGTCAACCGGACGGATTTGTAGATCCAAAGAATCCTAACCATGTGTACAAGCTTAAGAAGGCTATTTACGGGTTAAAGCAGGCACAAGGGCTTGGTATGATTTGCTCTCATCATTTTTACTCTCCCAGAAGTTCTCCAAAGGAACCATTGATCCTACATTGTTCATCAGGAGAGAATGCAAAGATATCTTACTCGTACAAATCTATGTCGATGATATTTTATTTGCCTCCATTAAACCTGATCTTTGTGAAAAAATTTCTAAAATCCTGTGTTCAAAATTTAACATGTCGATGATGGGCAAAATCTCATTCTTTCTAGGACTTTAGATTTCTTAAAGTCCCAGAGGCATCTTTCTTAACCAATCCAAATATGCTCTTGAGATATTAAAAAAATACGGTATGGAAACCAGTGACCCAATGCATACTCCCATGGTGGAGAAATCCAAACTGGATGCAGATCCACTAGGGAAAGAAGTTGATCCCACACGTTATCGTGGAATGATTGGCTCCCTTATGTATCTGACAACCAGTAGACCAGACCTTCAATTTGTTGTATGCATGTGTGCCTGGTATCAGGCAAGGCCTACCAAAAAGCACTTACATGCAGTTAAGCGAGTCTTTCAAAACCTATAAAGAACCATTAATATAGAATTGTGGTATTCGAAGGATTCTTGCATTGCACTAACAGCTTTTACAGACGCTGATCACGCTGGTTGCCAAGATACAAGAAGAAGTACATCTGGAAGTATGCAGCTATTAGGTGATAGATTGGTGAGTTGGTCGTCAAAGAAATAAAAGAGCACAGGCATATCCAGTACAGAAGCTGAATACATTGCCTTGTCAGGATGTTGTGATCAAATACTTTGGATGAGATTACAATTAACTGACTATGGCCTTGGGTTCAACAAGATACCTCTGTACTGCGATAACAAAAGTGCCATTGCTTTATGTTGCAAAAACTTCGAACATTCTCGATCCAAGCATATTGACATCAGATACCACTTCATCAAAGAGCAAGTGGAAAATGAGGTGGTTGAACTGTATTTCGTCAGAACAGAATATCAGCTGACAGATATCTTTACCAAGGCACTGGGATGAGAACGACTAGAATTTTTTATCAACAAGCTTGGAATGAGAAGTGTGTCTCCTAAAACGCTGAAAAGTCTGGTAGACGAAGAGAACGAGTAATGGTGGTAACTCGTTTTGTATCCTATGTATTATATGTAAATATATAAAATAATAAAAACACAAAAAGATTTTCATTTTTATAAAAATTTACAAAAAGAAAATAGAAAAATATAAAACACATAAAAAGAAAATATAAAATTAAAAAATCAGAAAATACAAAAATATGTTTTCATGAAATGTCTTCTGAAAATCGATAACATTTACGGCCTTAGAAATGTCATTCAATAATGATATGAGGCTGCAAAAGAAGTTCGAGGAGAAGTTCAAATTGTTTTTAAAACATGTCATATGGCTTGCTATTATTTCAGATAGCACCCCGGTCTTCAACTTAAAGGCAAGTATTTCGCCAAAAAGAAAATTTGACCTCACAACGAGAAACTCATTTTTCTCGGGTATGAATTACTTGATATTCATACAAAGGCTTGCGTTTACTTTGCAATACAACCCATGCTTCCTTATCAAATAGGTGTATGTGTGAGTGCATTTATTTATGTCAAATGAGAGAAATCTTATTTTTATTGGTGTTGTTTTAAAAAAAAATAAACATATCACTTTCTCATCAAAACAGATTTTCAATGAATTTTCTATCACTCAAGCAAAGTCTACAGCTCTTTAAATAGAAAACAGGACATTATTTAAGAGGGAGAAATATTCAAAGTCTTTCAAAAATGATCTTTCAAAAAGTCATCTCGTAATAAAAAGGAAAAAGTTTTTCAACAATAACGGGTCATCAATTAAAGGGGAGTTAATATTATTTTAACTCAAAAGGGCTTAAGATGTTATTGGATTCAACTTTTAGGGATTAAACCGCAAAACGTTAGGACTTAGATTTTAAGTTTACATATTTAGGGGCTCATTGAGTCATTTCTATAACTTGGTTAAACCTAAAACTAATTTTAAAAGGAAAATAGAAGATGACCTAAACTACAAGGACCATTTGTGCCATTTTTCAAAATGAAGCCGGTTATACCTCCCTTTCTATCACAATTCGCACACATACTTTTATTCACAAAACCAAACGCACCCCATCTCTCTCAAACACATTTCGCTACATTCATAAAGGAAAATTCAAAACTTGTTTCAAGACTCAAGGTACTTTCTAAAACATGTATAATTCCTTTAACGTTTTATTAGTAAAAAGAATTAGTTTAAATCCCCTTTTAACACTCGAAAATCAAGAAAATTCGATTTAGGGTTAATAAGTTAAAAGTTGAGGTTTCTTCTAATTAGGTGAGGGGTTTTGTTTGTTAGGATGTTGTTAACACTCGTCTAAAATAGTTTTCTATTTCGTTAACACATAAGTGAGATATCTTGATTCTTGTGAGCTTGAATTATGTGAAACCTATGTAGAATGTGTGTTTGATTGTGGGTTTAGGGTAATTAGCATCATTATAGCCCTCTTATTCCTTTGTTGCTTATATCTTGCTTCCTAGAACTCTTTTCCTTGGAAAAGTTGAATCCTAGGTGCGCGTATGCTATAATTGGTATAAGTTTGCTAGTATGAAGTGCTTTGTGTGTTTGTGATATGTTATGAGTACCTTATGTTTTGTTATATGCCCCCTAAATGTTCCTCAGTTTGTTTTGAATTCGTAGTCTTCTTTGGTTATACTCGAACTATTTCTAATCATTCTTAAAAGTTGTTTAAATCTAGTGGTTATTGATTCTATGGTGATATTATACGATATGTGATATTAGGAATTGAATCTTGATGGTTTATAATTGGTAATATTCATGTTAGGATTTTTTAAGGCATGCAAAACATGTATGAATCAAGCGAAACATGTTAGGCTTTAATTGTGTGAAATATGTTTAAAACATATGCCATGCGAAATATGTTTAGGTGTATTCCATGCGAAATATGTTTAGGTGTTGCCTTGCAAAACATGTTTTAACTGAGCAAAATATGTGAAATTACATGTTCCATGCGAAACATGACATGTGTAATATTCCTAGCGAAATATGTCATTTTATGAAAAGAAACTCTGCCCAAAGTTTCTAAAATTTGTGTGATACATGTTTATAGTGTCATATTTCATAACTTGCCATGTTTGAATGTGTATTATTTTCCCTCTGATTGGATGTTTGCCCTATGTTCTCTTGGACTTGTCTAGTTGACTTCATTAGTTGACTTTGACTATTGACCTTAGTTGACTTATTCATAGAGTGTCTTAATACGGTCATGTGTGCATGAAACCTAATCATAGAATATTCCTAAATCTATCAAATCATCAAGGATAACCAAATTAGTCAGTAAAATATATTTGTTGTGTATATAAACTGTATTGATTAATTCTTACGTAGAATCATGAATCCACAAGAAACTAAACAAGTTGTTGCTCATGATGAAAAATGGGTTTCATCTACTGAAAGGGTCAAGATAAGCTCTAACAATGTTTGACTAGAAACCACTGTACAACAGATGAAGAAACATTTCAAGTTATCATTGATGTGATCAAGAACTCCACGTGCTTCAAGGCATTCACTATCTCTACAAATGTCCTTAAAATCTTTATGTAACAGTTCTGGTACACCATCAAGAAGGTCAAAGACTCAGAATCTTATGAATTCCTTTTGGCCAACAAGAAGTGCATTGTCAATGCTGACGTCTTTAGAAAGATTCTAGATATCTGTCCAAGAGTGGAAGGTGAATAATTCACTGAGCTACAAGATGATGATGCTACTCTTACCTTCCTTATTGACCTTGGCTACAAAGGTCCACTACACAAGTATACTAGCATGTATGTGGATCACATGCGTCAGCCATGGAGAACTCTAGCAGCCATTATCAACAAGTGTCTCTCTGGGAAGACTGCAAGCAATGACAGACTAAGAATGTCCAGAATTGACATACTGTGGGGGCATGTTCTACAGGGAAAATATCGACTATCCTGAGTTGATTTGGGAAGACTTTGTGATGTGTCGTTGTGTGTAGGTAATTTATTAGAGTATTCAAGTTTTAAATTTATATTTTGCCGACTTTACCTAAAACAACACTTTAACGGGCAGTGTACCCGATCAGATGGAGTTTCGTGGTAAGTAGGGTGTCGATCACTAAGAGCGAGAACTAATATTTTATTTTATCAATATTTTGGTTAACTAAACTAAGTTAATTTAAACTACGTTAATTCTATTCTATGTTAAACCTATGATAAACCTATGTTAATCCTAATTCTAATGGATAGGGGGGTTTCAGCCTGAGAGACTGGCATAGGTTTGTGGTAACTTATATCAACTTAAGACATAATAACATGCGCAAGCAGACAGACAAAATATAGAAGAGTGGTCTAGCCAAATATAGGAAAACTGTATTAACCATGATTAATCCAATAAACCGTTGGTTTGTTTATTTAGTGCAATGAATGCTTATCTCGAGGCGGCACATCATTCTTAAGACTTAGGCGGTACTTCTTCCCAAAACCTAGACATGTAGAATTCTGTCATAATTAAACGCATCCGCATAAAGCATCCTATTTGTTGATTATAATCTATCTTAGGGTTAAAGCAATGGTGATCTTGTTAAACCCTAGCTCATAGAGACTTTACCTACTTACTGCTTAATGGCAATTTATATACTAGTAGTCCACTGGCCAAGTCTTTACCAATTGATTAAGAACGCACTCGTTAATCCCAAGGGTCACCTGCCGGTCCAACTAAGCTCACTAATCTAAAGGAAAAGATAGGTCATTATTTGTGATCCTATTGGTCTAGATATATAAATCACTATATGGAGAGCCATCCCGACATCTAGCTAACCTGGTCAGTATCACTAGATCCACTTGAATAATAAGTCGCATACAAAAGCACGTAAACAAGTATAAATTGATATACATAAACAAGCAATCAATGATAAATTAAGCATTCAAGATAAACAAACCAAACATTCAAATCTTCATGATAATCGCTAATACCCAAGGGTATTAGCCCACAAACGTCATAATTAATACAAGAGTAATAATTCAACCAAGGTAAACTAACCGAGTTAAACGAATGATACCAAAAATTGACCGTTTTCTAGAGTATAGGAGATTACAAGGTGTTTCCTCTAGAATTAATAGCTTTGCTTGACCTCTTCTGCTCTTCTTGTCTTTTGAAAATTGACTTTTGTGGTTAAGGTATCGAAAATATGATCAAGCACACTAAAAACACATTTTTAGGTTTTCTATTTTTACTGTCTGGAATTTGGTCGATACGACGTATCAAGAGAGATGGATACGGCATATCAGGGGTTTTCTTGGAGTAGGGACAACGTTTGATATCTTCCAGAATATTTTATTTCTTTATATTGATTATGGCGTATAGAAGTCTCCTAGATACGGTGTATTGGACTTTGTATCTTCGTGGTTTCTTGTGAAGTGCAGGCACAGATACGCCATATCTTCCTTGATGGATACGGCGTATAGGATGTCAGAACAGTATTCTTCAAATGTCTTTGTTTAATCTCCAGAATGTGTGACTTTTTTTACTGCAATTCTCAAATACAAATGATTAAGTAACAATTCTTGCAATAATTATGCAAAATAGGTTATTTACATAGGATAAATGATGCTATAAAAGTGATGTTATTTGATGTCATCTAATATCCCCCTACTTGAATCCTACTTGTCCTCAAGTAGCCTTTAGAAGTTTATGAAAATGTATCCCTAAGGATTTTTCCGTTAAGCATTTATTTGTTCAATTACAAGTACACAACCAAACACCTCACGAAATAGGAAGATGAAAACACTCAAATCACTTAACTAATCTATGTGGTAACATGTAACTAATTCGCTCAATTGCTCGGTCGTAATGATTATTCTATCATAAGCTTGGCAAGGATACACATCTCCACCACTAGAGCTAAGGCGTAACAAGTTTATAAAGGTAAATAGGGTTTTTTATAAGGCTTATAAGGATTTGATCACTTTATCTAGTTTCTACCGATACCAATATTCCAGAAAAGGTGACAAAGACCATACATACACACTTGTAACGATGGGATAGACACATATGACTACACTCAAACCATAACTCAAATAAGCTAAAGAATAGGACTTGTATTGATATAGGGTATGAATTTTTTAACGTTTACCAAAAGTAATAAACCAACAAGGTGGCTGAATCACACATACCTGGCCATAATGACGGAATAGACATGCATGATTCGATCACATCCTCATTCGAGTAAAACCTAAGGTTAATCATTAGGAAAGGGAAATAAATTGTGGTTAAATAAAAATTCACGAAACAAAGAGATTAAGTCCAAACAGATAAGGTACAAGTTGCTAGATACTTTTTCTTGACCATTACCATGATAAAGACATAACTATGTACACAAACGTGTTGATCATAGATCAAAAACAACAACCTAAGATGGCATTCCCGTAACGGTCAACTCCCAATCATCCCATACTTTACATACTTTTACAAAGACAAGTGGCGATATCTACCACTTTATACAAAACTTTACATCGTTGATTTATAACCACGCATCAATGAATAATAGATCCTTCAAATAATTTCATTGGTTTAAGCTTTAACGAACCGACTATCTTCAAACTTTCCTCCTCTTTTTTGTTGAATTTTCTAACTTTTTTGATTTTTTTATATACTATACTATGAATCTCGGTGTAATTTCACCATCTTCATGATCATAATAACTCTGGATAATTTCTTCCATGATTCTTCGTTCTTCAGACGTCCCAATAATTTTGATGGTAGTAAAAATACATGAGTTTTGACTACTTTTTACATTCCCATTGCAATGTGCAAATTTCCCAATCATACCAGATATATAAAATGTGACACCAGACACAGAACATACTACTTTACACTTAAGCAACTAGTACTGATAAATAGACCTTAATCTAACAGCGGTAGGCTAAGGAGTAAAGTGTAACGAACAAATAGTTGGTGTTATCTAAAGGATTGGATTTATGGGTTTTTCTAGGGGTATCTTACTCTTAAAATGAGAGTAAACAAAGGGTTTATACGGGGGTTAACTAATCAATGTAGTTAGTTAATAAAACAACATATAAATGCTTTTTGGGTGTAATCCTAGAAATTTACCAATTTAAACAAGTTACTCCATGCTATATCATGTACCATTATTGGTGAGTCATCGAATAGTATCCAAGCCAAGTTCTAAAGTCTACAACATCACCGGCAGACTCATATTTTTGTGGGATTTAAGTAAACATTTGGAAATGGATAAGGCTGAATCCATACAAAATCTAATAAGGGTTATGTGTGCAGGTTATGTAACAAGTAATTTCATAAAAGTATGCTTGATTTTTTTTAAATTTGAGCATAATTTAAGCATTTTAATGTGAAAAATAGGACAAGTATCATTCTAAGTCCCACCCCCCCCCCCCACTTAAATTATACAACGTCCTCGTTGTATAGATAAAAACATAAAAAAAGGGAAATTAAAAGAATTAAAACGAGAAACTCCCCTGATGTTTTGCTCGGTAGATTCTCCAAGTTGAATTTATGAGCAAGAATATGTGTTGTAAATGCGTCTGGTTCCAGCATGACTACAACACACATAGGATTCTAGATGATTAATACTTCACCAACTTTGTTGATTTCTTTTCGAGTGAGGTCCTATGCAATATATAGGAAAAACATGCAAAATCCTTTCTCGAGTATCCTGTGGTTAATAAAAGAAAATAAAAATAAATTGTACAGGCAGTTAATACGCCGTATCTAAAAACTAGGATACGCCGTATATAAAGACCTGTAAAAAGTATCAATACGAGTCGGTCTGCCAAATACGCCGTATCATGTGCATGAATACGTCGTATAGACAGATCTGACGTTAAAGTTTTAAATGTATAAAAATAAAGGATTGATAACGTCCAGACATTCAATACGCCGTATGTTATGGATCGGATACGCCGTATTGATGTCTGGGAAGACAGACTCGATAAAGATAAATAAAAACTGTCCGGGTTGTCTCCCGGGAAGCACTTTTCTTTCAGCTAGTCTTTAAGTTAGACTTTTTCTTTAGCTTCTCACACTATTTAACACTCTTCCTCTCATGCTTTCGTAACGGGTTTGGTGCTTGAGTCCGTAGTCTTTCAACGAGTTAATTTGCTAAACTTACTGCCAGGCTTGATTCTATCATACATAAACAAATCAAAACATTACATCATAATATATATACATCAAAGGATAACCTGCTTTAAGTTTAGATACATCATGATATGAATAATACGAATGTATAAAAGATAACGACAAAAAGTAAGGGATAGAGAAGTCAAGGGTTTGGTTGCTGGGGTGCTGAGGTACCGGCGTCATCAGTCCTACATCTGGTATGCCTCACATACGGGATCTAAAAATCTGAATAATTAGTGTATCTGACCCCAACATGATCCATCATCCGTGAGAGATAAGTAATTGTCCATGTGGTGAATCGAGAGAAATCACAAGCCATACTATCCAATACCTCTCTCTGCTCGCCCAATGCCCCTCGCAAACCATGGACATCCTCCTCTAACCTACCTAACCTCTGTGCCATAGTCCTAACCTAGGCTGCTGTAGGTGGTGGCTGAGGTGCCTGTATAGGTGCTGGAATAACCTGAGCACCCTCATCAACATCAGGAGCACCCTTAGCGACCTATAAGGCACCAGCCACAGCATTAGGCTGCCTCTCTGGTCCCGGGGCTACCCAAGCCCAAGTATCATCAAGCTCCTCACAAATCTGTAGCCGCACCAACTCAGCCATATCAATCATCAGGAGGTCTCGGACTATCACCGTCAGTCCCTAAAGCCTCTGCTCAGTAAGAAGCCCAAAATGCTCAGCCAGTCGAGCGACAAACTGTCCTCTAGATATCATCGGCCCGCGCTTCCTACCCGAAGCATACATCCTCAAGTACCTAGCTAAAAGATAAGGGATGTTGACTGAACCAACATCTATGCCCCTCAAGTAGAATAAATCAGTCACAGTCTCTTTCTCAGGTGCCTGACTCCTCCCAGTAATGCTGCATGCAATCAACCTGTGGCATAACCTCAACATGGGGTCCCTAATATAAGTGTAAGAAGGGGGTGCGCCTAGAAAATCCCCCTTAGAAGAAATCCCCCTCCAATAAGCACTCAAATCTCCCATGTTGGAGATCTACCTAACACTCTCTTTTCCTATATAAACTAAATCCAGCAGTCTCCATTTCCTCTCCTGTATGTAACCCTAAGGCCAAAATAAACTGCCTCCAGCTCATGCGACGCTTAGCCCTACCCAACTGGAACTGAAGCATACCCTCAGAATCAATATTAATGATCGCCTCACTGAACCTGAATGTACTAAAGAACTCCATAATGAGCTCAAAGACGAGTGGGCCTTGCACCTCAAATAACCGCCTCCAAGCACGGCTGGTGAACACCCTCTGCCCCTGACCATCCCTATGCTCCACGAGCATCCTACTAGTCAATCCCTTAGCCATCACAGTCGGTAAGATCTCAAAATCTAAAACCAACACTCAATGTAACCCTCTATAGTAAATCTTACCCAATCTATCCTCAAAATCTGTAATATCGACATAACCCTCAAACCTAAGATACTGATGTCTCTGATCTATAGGTGGAAGAGACATATCTGCAAATTTAATGAAATTAGTACAAAGATGTATAAAGACTTATCATTCTGTTTTAAGGGCAGATACAGCGTATTCTGACATGGATACGCCGTATACAGTTTTATGGGAATACTTCATATAGGGAATAGATACGGAGTATTGGGAGATACGTAGTTAATACGCTGTATAAAGATAAATCAATACGGCATATGGGGTTTTGTAATTGATGAGGTGTCATTTTACACATTATTTCGGGGTCATTTAACCCCCTAAATCATGCAAATATGCCTAGATTATGTGCTTAATCGTTTGTTTTCAAGTTTTTAGCACTTGGATGCAATTTGAAGGAAATACACGTGACTTGGGGGCTCATTTAGAGAAGAAACGGACAAGATTACGGACATATACTAAATCCATGAAGAAGTATTGTTCACAGAGCGTGGAGACGGCGTCGCAGGAATAAAGCGACGTCATTGTAATCTATCGAGTGACGGCGTCAGGACGTGACTGACTTAAAGAGGATCTAGAATCATCCATGTAGCGATGCCGTTAGTACTTCAACACGACACCATCACAGCGGTATCTCTATATATAGAAAACTGATTTTAGGGTTATAAGTGTGTAACTTTGTATAACTATTGGGAGACGAACCCTAGTCTTTGCAGCAGCTTTAAAGGTCGTTTTAGGGCCTTAAACCTTATTGTAACTACCTTCTATCCATGTTTTAATCAAGTAAGAGTGTTATTCATTAATCATTCAATATGTCTATGTGTTGTGTGATTAATCTATGTTCTTGCTTTATCCTTAACATGCTAGGCTAAACCCTCCTTTGTATTTTTTTATGATTGCATGAAAGTCGGATTATAAATCCTAATATTGTTGCTTCTTGTTGATGAATGTGCGCGTTAGGCTTTAGAAAACCAGCTTTTGTCTGTATCGATGTAGACATGTCTAGGGAACACGAGTGCATAGAAAGGATACCATCGGATAACAGTCTTCATACTACCTTACCGCCTTAAATGGTTGATCCCTCTTAAGATATTTCACACGCATTTAATATACTCTTAGGGGCCTTGTAATAGTCTTCATACTACCTTACTTGTGCGTTGCCTTAACGGAATATTAAATAGATGGTGGGTTCGTGTAATCTGTTCATGACCTAGGAAACACTTACACAAATCATCACAAGTGTGACAAGGCAACATGATTAGGAGAATCAATCTTATAAGTAATGCATGATTAAGTAAATACATTTAATTATCATAAAGTTATCACTAGTAGATTAGATATTAGTTTAGTTAATAGTTAAACAAACCAACCTCTCAAACCATAGATTTACTTGCTTTCTATAAAATATAAAAACATAAAAATAATCTTCTCACAACCCCTAGAATTCTGTTGGACCATGATCAAGCCTTCCCAACCTATTCCTCTAGAGAACGATAACAACCCCCGAGTCTTGCCTATACTACTACTACAACGGTTAGGTACTCTGCCTAGGGAGTTGTAAAACTTCTTGTTGAAGTCCTACGACGACTGCATCAAGTTTTTGGCGCCGCTGCCGAGGAATAGTCAGGTTTTGATCATAGTTTAACTTAGTTCTACTCGCTTGAATCCTTTTAAGTGAGACTCTAATTCCGATATTATCTTTCTCGTTATCAATCTTTTCTTTGTGTGTTTGTTCATAATTTTCATTGACTATTCCACTCTTCATTATGAAGAATGCGAATCCATCTAGTTCCACCTCGAATAGTGAATTTATTGATCCCAAGAAAAAGATTGAAATTGAGTCATGGCTTGGGGATAGTAAGATCGTTAACCCATTAGTCGGGTCGGATGAAATAGAATACTTTGATACCTTCCCAACTTGGAGGAATTAGAATATCACGAGTGGCTCTTAAAATGCCCTGAACCATCATGGGTTAAGGCAAAGATAAGAACCAAAACCTTAAATAACATTAAGATCTCTTGCATGATTGGTCACTTCCTTAAAAGACAAGCTTATATTGATCTAGAACCACCAATTAATGTTATGTCTAAACAATATTACAATGGGATCACGAATAGAGGGCTAGAGTCGAGACATAAACCATCTAACCCTAGTAAAAACAGCAACTTTGTGGGAAGAGTTAGGGGTTTAAAGGTTTTTGTAGGAAACTTCACTTACAAATGTAATTTCATGATTTTAGAGGATACTACTAGCATTATAGATCACCACCTAGGAGAAGTAGTCTTTGGAAAACCATTTGTAAGAAAAACTGATCTTATTTATGATCAGAAAGAGGGGACGGTTATTTTAGAAAAAGATAACGAAAATATCACATTTAAGATGCCTCACCAGATGGGAACTTTTAACCATATAGACTTTAAGGATGTAAATACCGATTCGATACCACCCTTTGTCCTTGAGAATAACGATGATCGTAGGAAAACCTATTACTCAGATAGTTTAACTCTAGGACCCGAGTATAGAGAAGACGAGAGTATAAGTAAGGAAATTCAACACCTAATGAAATTGGAAAGAGAGTCCAAGAGAAGCAAAGGAGAAGTCACGTAAGGACGTGTAACTTCGAGTCTAGCTACAAGACTCATAAATAAAGAAAAGTGCTTTTGGGGAGGCAACCTAATATTTATTTTTCCTGCATATTAGGAGTGTCTTGTGTTTTAATTCTTTATTGTTTGTTTTATTATGTTTGAATTATTTTGTAATCATGCTTTGTTTGTTTATAATTTCGTCTTATTTGCCATCAAATGTAATTTGCAACAAAATAAGTGTAGGGGAAATACCCGATTTTTAAAACCAATTCAAACATTTAAAATAAATTGTTTAGATTAATTCACGTCAGTTTCGAGTCATATGATTGTAACGATTAATTCTAGGTTTTTATGCGTTACTTTCTTTAGATTTGACTAATAAAATTACGTGCAGAAAATTTCTCAGTAAAAACAAAAAGGAATTTTTCACAGTGCTTGGAGACAGCGTCGGGATAAAACCTGACGGCATCGCGTCTCCAGCAATGTGAAAATTCAAAAATATTTAAGTATTTTTGAAGAATAAAATGTGCAATATTTAAGATTTGTAATTATTTTGTAAACCTGCGTAAACCTATAATTATATCATTACTCTCATCCTATCTTTACTACTTTCATAGAGTCAAAACCCTAAACTCTTATTGTATTTATATATATCCCATGTATTTTACGCTTGGTGTAGTTGTCTTTGTCTTTGATTTACAGGTTATATTTGACAAGAAGAATCTTGGAAGATCTTAGGATGTTTTCATTAGACGATTCTTGGAGGACGATTTAACCATTTATCACATGTTTATTCTCCATTATTGAGTAAACCAGGGGAGTACTAGTTTCTTTTATTTGTTTTCTTTTCCCTTTATTCGTTTCTACGGGTACTTCTATAGAACATTAAGGACAATGTTCAACTTAAGTATAGGGGGAAATAAGCCTTAGAAACTATTCCTTCATTTGCCATTTGCTTTGTTCCTTAAAATGATGGGTAATATATTGAAACATAGCATAAAAAGGTAATTTTGACCAAAATATAAAATATTTTATGACACATACCGATGAAAACCAAGTATTAATAGCGTCTCATGGATAAGAATTTATATGACTGGCACAAAACCCCTCAAAATTCCACCCAAAAAATGTGAGGTTCGCCTTTAAATCTATTGGAATTCGAGTATCCATTTTGGATACCCAAGATAGTTTGTACCTTTAGATTTCTCGAGTTATGGTTCGAATGCAGTCATATGTGTCTATTCTATCGTTACGGATGTGTACGTATGGTCTTTTTTACCTTTTTTGGAGCATTGATATCGGTATTAAATTATATGAGTGTACCGGTAGTATATTAAATTCTAGGACTTGTTTTTGTATTGCATTCTGAGACCGCATGTAAGTATTAGGACTTGCTAGATAAGAGGCACTAGGATTAACCTATGTTTTAAACCTGTAATTGTTATGATGGTCACACCGATCATAAAACTATCCCACACCCTTGCCATGCACTCAATTTTAGTGTAGGATACCCCAACTATAACCCTTTGAGCCTATCCTTTTTCATGATTCTCGTGATTTTCTAGTTAAGCCGGACTAGTAATGAAGAGCATTGTCACCCTTAAACCAATCGTTACACCCAAATCGCCTTAGCCTACCTTGTATGTACTCACTTTTAGTACATTATTGTTTTAACCCAAGTTAATTATTGAGTATACGGTTGCCAATTCCTTATCCTTGTAAATACTATTTTGGGATGTGGTTTTAGTGTGTTAGGTATAGTATATATCTCTATAGTGCAAACTTTCACTAACCAAGATACCGTAAGTAATTAATCACTTAGGAAAGTAATTAATACACGGGTCAGTAAATTCTGTCGAGAAGTATGAATTGAGATTTGGGAATAATCGGATTCTAGGCTTAAGAATGATAAAGGATTTTTTTGATTTGAATTATCTCAATCTATTAAATAGAACAATTATACTATAGAACGATTAAGAACTAAAATCAATTAACTAGCACGAAAATTTAACTATCTTTAAACTAAAAATGTGAGCTAAAAACGAGGAATTTAAAATCTAAAGCACTTTCTATAAAACAAACTTTTACCTAAAAATCACAAATTAAAAAGAAAAATTTAGGAAAAGAATTGGGAATTTTTAAACTATTTTTGATTTTTTTTATGAATTTTTATAAGAAAAATGCTATAATTAAAAAAAAAAAATCTTAAATAAACTTTTTCAAAAAAATTCACTAAAATTCTACTTTTATTTTTCAAAAATACTAGATTTAAAAAGAAAATTTTCACAAAAAGAATTAAAAATTTTCAACTACTTTTCTATTTTCTATGATTTATTAAAGAAAAAGAAATTACTTAAAACCTATTTAAATTTCTAGAAAATACAAATTAAACTGGAAAATGAAGGAAAAATGGTTTTTAAATACTAAAAAGGTGCAGAAAATCAATGGCACAAAAAGCCCTAATTTTTATAACCTAATTAAGCTCTAATTTTATCAATTAAAAACTTAAACCTAATTTTATAAAACTAATATCAAAAATATTAAAACTATTTTACTTTTAACAAAAGACAGGGTAGGAAATGTAATAAAAGAAAGAAAAGGGTAGGCGGGTAAAATATCTAAATTTTACACTTCAATGTAAACGGGTAAGCTTAAACTATTGCAATATTACAAAACAGACCCTACGATATTGCTTAATTTTGCCTTATTAAAAATTGAAAATAAGCAAAAACTTAAAACTACAAAGTTGTAAAGGAGCTTATAGACTACAACTTTAATAAAGACACTTTTGACTTTTGTCAACAGAATAAGCTAGAAAATAAGCATTTTAAATCTGTTCACAGAAACTAAGGGTTTAATAGCTTTTTCAAATTTTTGCTTATTCCTAGCTTATTTCTACATGAAAGTGAAAAACAAAAGAAGCTATATGGAGTCTAAGATGTGTACTAAGGATATCCAAAAAGAAATAAGCTGCTAGTTAACAAAAATAACAAGGAATTTGCTATTGAAAAGTACAAAGTTCAGGCTTAACTGAGATTAAGCTAAATCTAATAAGCTAAAACACTTATTTCTAAACCTTAGAAGCTAAATTTTTGGGAATAAGCTATGCTATGGTTATTAAGCAAACCTAGATAAAAGGTTTCTAAAAATTACAACTAGAAATAAGAAATCAATAAGAAAATAAGCTAAACTCTAATGAACTGCTACACTACTTTTTGCAGGTAAAATAAGCTAGACTAAAAGCTTTAAAATGAAACTCAAGTGAGGAAATGTAATAAGCTAATGGAAAACTATTGAGATGCTAAAAACTAAATCCTAACTCTTAACTATGAAACCTGAAAAGTAGCTTAAAAGATTATAAGCAACAGCAACATTGACTGTTGCTGCTGATGCTATAACTGATGCACTTGGCAATATTCTCAAATGCAGACTAAACTTCTTAAGTGAGAACTCATTAAACCTACTAAATGTATGTATCTAATCCTGCTTTGAACAATGTTGAATACTAGAAAGCTATAAATTTCTTAAAGCTAAAACTAATACACTATCTAAAGTGCCCTGGTGCTAGAACAAGATTTTTAAACTCTAAACTTTGAATTTATACAATCTAATTCTTAAAACTTATTAAAAGCTTGATATTATAGCCTAACACAACTGTATGAAGAATATTGACACGAT
>BQNB010067931.1:0-24913 GCA_026074375.1 Tanacetum coccineum | reverse complement strand
CCAAAACCGGACCTTAACTATCACCATCCTGCTACATTTTAACCTCATAACTTCACAGTCACTATTCTCAACAGGTTCTTCAACAAAACGAAGAGTTTTTTCAACCTTGATCTCATCCAATGGCACATGCAGACTAGCATTTGCCAGACATTATTTTTAGGTTTGACACATGAAACGTGTCATGTACTCCTCTCAATTCCTTAGGCAATCTTAACCGATAAGCTACAGGACCGACTCTTTCAAGAATCTCAAATGGCCCTACATACCTCGGTGCTAACTTACCCTTTTTCCCAAAGCGAATTACACCTTTCCAAGGTGACACTTTTAGCATAACCCGATCTCCTACCTCAAACTCTAACGGTTTGTGCCTATTATCAGCACAACTCTTTTGATGGTCTCTCGCCGCTTTGAGCTTCTCTTTTATCAACACCACTTTATCAGTCGTCTCTTGAACCAACTCAAGTCCAATCAAACTACTTTCCCCAATCTTAGCCCATAAAACAGGCGACCTACACTTCCTTCCATACAATGGTTCAAACGGAGCACACCGAATGCTTAATTGATAACTACCACCAAAATCGATAACACATGCCCTCATTATATCTTCCAAATTCTGACTCATACGTTCACTTTATCCATCCGCTTGAGGATGTTAAGCAGTACTCAAATCCAATCGCGTCACTAACACTTTCTGCAGCGTCTGCCAAAACCACGAAGTAAATCATCCATCTAAATCTGAGTTGATTGTCATCAGGATTTCATTCCTTGCTATTATCTCATCAATATAAATCCTTTCCAACTTCACATCTTGAAATCTCTTGTATAGCTAGAAAATAAGCTAACTTGGTCAGCCTATCGACCATCACCCAAATCACATCATACTCACTACTTTGACCATGGAAATTTAGTGATAAAATCCATGATGATTCTATCTCATTTTTACTCAAGTATCTCAGGCTATTGCAGTAAGCCAAAAGTCTTCGACATCACAGGTTTCACCTCTTAAACAAATCTAACAATTGCTAACATAGGTAACTATATATTCTCTACACGTGACTACCAATACATGTCTCTAAGGTTATAGTACGTCTTATCCGCTCCTAGATGTACCAAGTACCTTGATGCATGAGCCTCATCCATTACTACCGTCCTCATCATTCCCTACTAACAGAACTCATATACGATCCATAAAGTACAAACTCTCATCCTCCTTCTTTTCTATATGTCAATCTAACTCATAAAGCCTTTTTGTGCATACGTTCTCTTTCTTGAATGCCTCACTTTGGGTTGTCAGTATCATTCTTCTTACTCCATACTAAATAGTCATAGCCATCGCTCAAACACGTCTAGGTTTCACTCGTTCCTTCCTACTTAACGCACCAGTCACCACATTTTCCTTTCCTGGATGGTAGCGAATTTTGTACTCATACTCACTATACAATTTAATCCATAAGGTACTAACCATCATATGCCATCTTTTCCATTTGTTGGTCCAGGTCACGCAGCATTTCTGCTAGCGCGTTCTCTACCTTGGACGTCTCACTTGAAGTAGCCAATATCTTGTCCTTAACACTTGACTGGATAGTCATGGACATTGCTCTTACTCGTCTTAGTTTCACTCTCCTTTTCTACTTAACGCATCAACCACTACATTTGATTTATCGAAGCGTCACACAAATCATTCTTCAAAGTCTGGAAAGCCTCTTTTTGTTCTGCGCCCCACTTATACTTCTAATCCATCTCAGATAGGGAAGTAATGGGTTTAACAATCTTAGAAAAGTTTGTGATGAAACGTAGGTAGGTAACCTGTCAATCCTAAGAATAATCATATCTCGGATGGTGTCGTAGGTACTTCCCAAATTCTTCACTGCTTCACTCTTAGTAAACTTAACATACAACTTCTCATTCCTCAGTAATTCCAACACTAACTTCAAATGGACTCCATGCTTCTCTTTTTAACAAACGACACTTGTGCATCCCCACGAAAAATGACTAGGTCGTATGAAACCATTGTCTTGCAACTCTCGAAGTTGTTCAGACAATTCTTGCATTTTCAAGGGTGCTAGACGATATGGAGACTTCGCAACTGACGTCGCTCCATGAACCAAATCTATGCGGAACTCAACCTGTCGTTGTGGTGGTCATCGACAAATCTTTCAAAAACACATCAATAAATCTAGTACGACAGAAATATCACTCAATTTTTGTTCATATACCTTTGTGTTCATTAAGGTTTTCACGACTCCTTGAGTACGTTCACCATGAACCTGAAGTATCTCATCACCTTCCAACGGTATCCTAACCACCTTCTCATGACATACTATCACAAACTTCCATTTGGACAACCAGTCCATTCCCACAATGACATCAAAGCTTCCATGACTCAACGGTATTAATGAACTCCAAGGGTTACGAACAATCGAATAGGATAACAAACGAATATCGAGTCAAAGGCTAGAATGCATATAGGAGATTCCACATATGCAAGTAAACGTGGATCAAATGACATACGAATCCTTTGAAAGAAAGGATACGTATATGCACCGAGCGAAAACGCAACGAACGAAATCAACATACGTACCACGACAAATGAACACATAAAAAAAATATCAATACGAAAGACGGAAATTCCTATACCAATTATCAACTTTACTCGAAAGACCAAATTAAATAATGTTTTTATAAAAATCAATTTAAATTAAGAATGTCACTTTAAGTATAAAAATCATTTTAAATAATAAATAAAATTGTCTTAAATTTAATCTTTATAAAATTCATTCTGGTTGTCATAAAAAAAATCTAGAGATGGTTATCTAATGGTATATTGTACCTTACCACTATGAATCACTTTAAACCAACTTTTAAAAATTTATTAAACCACTGAAAATTTTTCATATCCTATTTGTATAGACCATTTAAACATATTCTTTTTACAAAGATCATTTTAAACACAGCTTTTTCTCAAACACTAACATAATACTTCCAAAGAGTTTTTATAATTAGACATCAATTATGAAATATGTTACTCAAACAAATGACACCAAAATACCAACAGGGATCGTAAAACACCGTACAGACTCTAACACAATTCTATTATTAGAAAATGAAAGAAAATACCAGGAACCATATATTCAAAATAAAATCAAACGAACTCGTACAAGAAAACTCATGCAAGATGTTACGTACCAAAAAGAAAACGTAAGGTCTTATCCAAGATAACGATCAACAGAGCAAACCTAAAAGCATCGATACTAACATGTCGCCAACGGGTTACGAAAACCAAGGGATATACAAACAAGGGAGTAATGATCCACACTAATATGTTAGGAACAATTAGTGCTTAAAAGAAACCTTTGATACTCATACGAGTAATCAATGCAATGAAAGAACTAACGAAACGTGGCTATATCCGAAAAAGCAGATTCCGAACAACCAATATACATCGAGACATCGAATAGTAAAATCAAGTATCCTTACTAACAAAGTACGATGAAGGGATGCTAAGCTTAGATTTAGGAAATCCAAACAAACAACCGAGCAAACAAGCAACCTCTATAATAGCAATACTAGGTATCCAAAAATACTAGATAGAAAGGAAACTTAATATCTATACAACTCAACTTAACATATTCTTCAATTAGGGTAAGAAAATAATTTCTCTACTCATACCACTATCCTTATCATGAATACACATATCAAAGAAAAACATATTACACTACCACCTTACAACCAAACACAAATAAATGCAATCATGGTCACAAGTCTACGTGTGTGATGCCTTTATAATTATGTTGGCCACCATAATTATAAGTGCCTCCTTTCACACGTGTACTTACTTCCAAGATTACCCATTTCAATCATAATTCACATATAAGCACATATACCACATTGCACATCTTAAAACACTCCAATATAACACACAAAGGATGCTCCATCAAAGAAATACTTACTTATATAAAGATAAAATCAAAACGACATAAAGGAACGAAAGTCTCGCAACACCTCCAAAATACAAAATATCCGAAAGAAATAATCAATAACAACATGACGAGGTAAAGGACGGGATAAACTTATGCTGGGCCTCGCTTGGGTTTGACTTTGCCTCCGCAAGAATCACCCGACTCCGCGGGTCCAGCCCTACTACGCGCATCCGACAAACGATCAACTATCCTATCTCCTTCGGTTCCACAAGAGGCTCCTCTTATGGATCCTTATAACGCTTAAGTCCAGTTGGGAAAATGGTTCCCCAACGAGACTTATTACGGGTGGGGAAAAACATAGCTAAAATACTAAGAAAGTAATACATATCATATCCAATAATGGTAGGCAAAATAACTAAAATGACAACTTAGCAAAATACGAGATATATAAGCTATGCAAAAATAGAGGGGAAGCATAGCAGTTATAGCATTAAACACTTAAGCCCTAAATGCATCTACATGAAGGACCCCTAGGTTATAGTCTAGGCTCAACCACCTACTTCTCTATAAAACCAATGGCTCTGAAACCAATTCGTCACACCCCGTCAATTCGGAAACGCGAGGCGAACGAGAATGGAAATCAAAATCAAAACACACATGGTGTCTATATAGAAATACTAAAATAAAACAGAAGTAAAGCAAAGACACAAAGTGGCATAACAATACCCAAAACCTACATGTGTCTTTATTAATGAGAAAGAGGTATCATCATAAAATGACAAGCAAAACATAATCCAAACAATCATCACAAACGCATTTATTCAAACAGAAAACAAAAATAAATTTCAAGCATCATTACGGTATCTACCTAGCCACTTCGCTCTATCATAGCACCATCAAGCTCACCAAAAATGAATGGCTTAAAACAGTCAACATAAAGTTTGTTAGAGAATCATATTTTACGACATAGCGACAATATCCCAAAATAAACATTTAATTAGCTTCTACAATACCAAAACAATTCATGATCACCACCAATTAACCACCAACGGACGGAACGTGCCCACGATCCACAATCATAACCAAATTCATATGTGCACTACATGGCCTCAATTAACTCACGCAATCTGATTCGTCAAATAGTATACACTTATATAGCAACCCTAATACAGATCCTGACCGACTGCCCTTGACCAAGGCAAAAGGTCAAATTCCACAAAAGGATAAAATACACAAGATAGAATCAATTATAAAAAGATTCCGGAAGAGATATTCCCGGGTCGTATGTCCCAACGAGGCTGCAATTGAAAGTAATCCTGGTTTGATGAGAAATTGAATGATGGAGAATATTTATATAAATGATTGAACACGATATAATAACAACTAAGATTAATTTAATAAAACCTAATTTAATCTACGGGAAACAGATAATAAGGAAATGCGGATTTTTTTCTTACAAACTACGGGAAAACAAAAATATTTATTAGGAAATCCTAAAATTAAATCTATACTAAAATACGGGAACAGAATCAGGTATCGGGAAACCTAAATACTAAAAATTAAGAAAAATAAATGCTAAATTAAATTAAAAATCAAAATTAAATTCTAATTAACTTAATTTAAAAAAATAAAGAAAACTAGAACTAAAACGGAGGTCGATTGAATGCTAACGAAAAGAAAACGGTAAAACGCACACGGTAAAACGGGAGGGGGGGGGCGGGCCTATCTAAGACCTGAAATTTAAAGAAAAATTAAGCCTACTAACTAAATTTTATATTTTTATCCTAGACACTAAAGACAAAAGAAATTTAACAAAAGAAAATTATTTTTTTTATAAATTTTTTTTGGATTTCTTTATGAATTTTTAAAAAGATTAATAACTAATTAAATCTAAGAAATAGAAAAAGAAACAAAAATTAAAAAGTTATAAAAATTCAGAAAAAATAAAATTAAATAAAAAAAAAGTTAACAATTTAAAAATATAAAAATGCCCAAAAAGTTACTGAATAAATTAAAGTAATTAATCTACTTAATTTTAAAACCTAATTTATTAATTAAAATTAAATAAAACTAACTAACGTAACTTAAGGGACTAACATGAAAGGACACAGGACTAACGGGGGAAACAACAAACAGCTGAAAGAAGGGACTAACAATTGTAACTATAAGACAAAATTATCACAAACAGTCCCTAGTTGGACCCCGATTATCAAAGAGGGTCCAAAGTGCTTATTTGACAAAAGTCAAATAAGCAAACTTGTAGAAGGGCTTATGGGGAGCATTTTTCATAAAAGGTGCATAAGCTGAAGTCCACTAAATAAGCCAGAAAAGTAGCTTATTGATGCTGCAGAAGCTAAATAAGCTTATGGCTTATTTTTCTTGGCTTTTAAGATTTTAAGACTACAAAATAAGCTAAAATCTATGGGAACAGTTAATGAGGCTAAGGGGAGTCCTAAATAAGCTAAGGCAACCTAAATAAGCCCTAAAATAAGCTGGAAATTACTTAAGCTATAATGACAGTTTTAAAAGAAAACAAAAAAAGGGCTACTTTAAGCCTAGAATAAGCTACTTAAATAAGCTTACTAACTAAAATAAGCTGCTAATCCTAAGAGGTAAACCTATAAGCTATGTTTAAAAGCAATAAGAACCTAGGGCTTAGTTTTCAATAAGCTAGAAAAGTTGGGCTATTTTATGGTGCTCAGCACCAGGGGAGCTAGGCAGTGAGCTAGGGGCTTATTCAGCTTAACTCAATAAAGCCATAATAAGCTTTTTTTACCCAAAATAAAACCTAAACAGATTGAAAAGACATGTATTTAAGCTTATTTCCAAAATTTGAGTTATTAAGGTTGAGTTAAACATGCTGGTTTTGGGGCTTGAAGTTGGCTGTTTTTCACAAACACACATGCACACTTGGCTATTACTTGGTGAACTTAAAGGGACAGAACAAGGGGTGTTTTATTTGGCTAGAAACAACAATAACAAGCACAAAAAATGAGGTGCTTAAGCTGTTTCAACAGCTTAAGCCCTTAAGGTCACTTTGGCTTATTGAAAATTTGACAATTTATTAAGGACCCTTAAAAATTTATTTTTATACTAAAACTTTTGATTAAATTACACTAATGAGTCCCACACACTCAGCCAAGATTGGCTGAGTGCACTTGACCCATGCCAATCCCATATTGACCCATTTTCAAGTGTAAACCAAACACCCCCTTAATTTCTAAATTCGGGTTTTTAGCCCTTTTTAATGAAGTAAAGGCTGAGAGAATCACTTATAAGTGAGGTTTAATAACTTTTAACACATTTTTAAATGATTTAAACAGAATTAAATAACTTAAATTATACTTGAAATTTCGACAAATGCAATAACAAGAGAACTCAAATTTTTTTATTAAAACTTCCAAGAAATACAACTCAAAACGTTTTAAACTGAATACAATAACTTTAAAGCAAACTTGATTAACATTAAACTAAGAAAGTAAAAAAAACAGGGATTCTTGTTTCGGCTTGTTCTTCTTTTCTTTTATAGAAGTCCAAAGGCATCACTTGGTCTTGGGTTGTGTTTGCTGTGAGAGTACAAGGCAGCATACTCAATCCTAGCCCTCCATTTCTTTTGAATACCATCTCACCATTGAAGGGGGTCTTCGGGTTGTGTGATTGTCAACAGGGAAGGGTTATAGGGGCAGGGTAAGTGGGGAAAGGGTATGGGTGAGCTGGTGGTGGTACTTGGGATAGTGGTATTGCAAGAAAACAGTGGGAGAGGGGGGTATAAGGTTGGCGGGAAACGGGGAGGTACAGTTATGGTTGCAGGGGTTTAAAGAGAAGTTTGGAGATGGTGCAATACTAGCCCCTCATGTTTCTCTCTCTTTTCATTTCCTTTTTGGCCCCTATTTTCATTTTTTTTTTTTTTTATAAAAGAGTTTGGAAAATGACACATATGGTCCTTGTCGTTTTATAACAAAAGGGAGTTAAAAGAGAAGTTTATGAAATGACAGAAATGGTCCCTCTGGTTTTTATTAACAAAAGAATAAAAAGATTTGGCAAATTTGCAAATCAAGCCCTTGCTTTTAAAACATAATAAAAAGAATTGCCATTTGGCAGTTTTAGTCCTCTCTCTTTATTTCACCATAATCATTATAAAACTTGGTTTTTAAAAATGATAACTTTAGAGGTCCTAAAGTTTGTAAAAAAGGTTAATGGGCCTTTTGTTGTGCTTGTATTTGACCCACTGGGTTGGGTTTGGGGCCGCCCGCCCCTCCCCCAATAAGGTTTAGGCTTATGTTATTGGGCATTTTAAGGCCCAATAAGGATCAGGCGGGTTTGTGTGTGTACCATGGCAGAGATTGGCTGTAAACTGGGCCTAGGATTAGTGTCTTCAAATCTTTCTTCACAGTCTTAGTCAATTGCACACAAATGGGCCTGTTGAAATTGATTGAGGGCCCATTTGGTGTCTCACAGTCTTCATCGATAAACTATTAGGGCTTTCCCGACCCAATCAGATGGGATAAGATTGCATCCAATAGTATTCTTCAGTCCCGGCTTATCCCGGTTTGAACTGCTGATTTCCTTCTGTATTGACTCTGACTTTGGCATTTTTGGACTTTGGCCTTGATTTTGCACAGTCTTTTCCATTCCATGCTCAGTTTTGTCATTTTGGCTAGGTTTTCTGTCTTTTTGATGATATCCACTTCCTGCACAATACAAATGCAAAACAAACATATATTTGGCAGTTTTTGTCTGTTTTTGGTCATTTAAGCTCGTTTTTAGAGGTAAAAGATATGTGTAAGTAAGCACAATATCATTACCATCGTCACACCTCGTTTTGCATATTGGGATCCACAATACTAAACATATCATATCGCAACACAACGGGACGGAACGTGCCCATGATCCAATACACATAACTACAACAAGCTTAAAAAACATTTTAACACGACAACAAGACAAGCATCATTCTTACCCCAAAATAACATGAGAAAAGTGGGTATGAAACTCACATTTGCTTAGCTTTCCAAAAGATTCCAACAAAAAGCTTCACAAACAACTAGCACAAATCTAAACAACAAAATAACTCGTGTTACACGCTACTAAGCCAAAAGATTAATGCACATGTAACAATCATATGATGGATGTCTAAGGTGTTCTATTAACCCTATGGGTAACCCCGACACCATACCCAACTTTAACCACTTGGTTAACAAGTTTTACTAGTTAGTCACAATTTGTTCAAAACTGCAGAATTTTAATGTGACTTAACGTAGTCAAAACCTCTACTTACTGACCTCCATAATTCATACCAAAAATCACCTATATTCATTTATAAGTATATTAACTACCTCATGATTCCCAAGAGCCATTTACATGCACAATTACTCCTAAGAAAATCAAACTTTAAAACAGTCCCAATTAGGATATGTTTGTACACTAAAAAGTTTGGACCTAAAAACCATACTTA
This sequence comes from Tanacetum coccineum, assembly GCA_026074375.1. Taxonomy (NCBI): domain Eukaryota; kingdom Viridiplantae; phylum Streptophyta; class Magnoliopsida; order Asterales; family Asteraceae; genus Tanacetum; species Tanacetum coccineum. Next base: position 15,538 of record BQNB010067931.1, on the reverse strand, counting down.
GACTCCAAATAAGAAGCTCTCCTTTGGGGGATTTCTAATAGACACATAGAACTAAACTCCTGTAGAAGGGATAAGCTAAATTCGAATTTTAAGTGGGGGTTTTATACCTCGTAATCTGACCTAAATCTGACCCGTATTTACTGCTTTGACAACTTTTCTTGCAACCAACGTTTGAATGACTTCCCGACCTTAAAAACTTTCGAGGCCAGATGTTCTGGAAACTAGACTCTCTGAGATACATCATAGGCACCGAAAACTTGACAAAAGCTATTACCATCATCGAGATAACAGCCGAACAACACAGCCCTAAATTCTGCCCTAAACGAAATCAAATTCTAACGCGATCTAAACCCTAACGAATACACCCATATGATCCTAATTAAACCCTAATCATTATAACATGTTTATTATATCATTAATTACAGATGTTATGAAACCCTAATTATCCATCATAATAATTATTACATGTTTTTTAATGATAATTAACTTAAAGGATTATAATTTATACCTTAAATCTTCGAATCTTGAACACAAAAATCACCAAACTTGAAAAAAAATATTTTTCTTCTTCCTCCTTTGATAAAATTCGGCTGGGACAATTAAAAACAAGGGGAGAAGGGTTTTTGGTATTTATAAGGTTTACAAAAAGGTTTAGGATAGATATCTTTTACCAATTTTAATTAGAGTAAGATTTGTTTTCCTTTTTTTTCTTTTTCCTTAAAACCGGCCGATTGGCCTTATTTATATATATTTTTATTTTTTTTATTTATTAATTAATTACTTAATTATTAACATTACTTTAATTTTCTACAAAAACCTAAGCTTATTTGCGCATACCTTTTTGCGTAAACGCAATTTACTAGACTTTTTAAAAATAATTAACTTTTCATTTTTATTAAACCTAACATTCCAAAAATAGAAATTTCATTTCTTTCATATCCTTACTACTAGAACCTAATCTCATCCTAATATTACTAACACATAAATACGTATACGTATAATTACTTACACAATTAACGCGAAACCGCTTCAATCACCGAAATCATTTCCTTGTCACCAAAAGTGAACGAAATGAACTCCACAAAATCCAACACAAATCCAATCCCAATGAGACGATCACGCTCAATGGATTGATTATCAAATCTCACATATCCCACACAACACACATAAACACATATAAACACATATAACACATAACCCATTCATTGCAACAGATACATAAGTCAACACTAATAGTTTGACTAACCTGCTCAAGTCATGGTTGTCACAGTATCCCCTCCTTTAGGAAATCTCGTCCCGAGATTTAACCAAAAGGTTCAACTCTATCATTACCAAACAATTAATCGAGGATACTTATCTTTCAAGTAGTCCTCCCATACCCATGTTAACTCAAAGTTACACTTTGAATTCCAACTAACTTTCACAAGATATCTTACTGCTAACCACTTTGCCTGCCCACAAAAGGGTACGCATAGCAGCATAACCGCTCCAAACGAAAAGAAACATCCAACTACCTGAACCTCGCCCGTCATCGAGGAGACTCGTCAAAAACCTTAAGTTGCGTAACAACGTCATTTACAACCCGGTCTCGCAACTCATCAAACAAGAACTGTCTTGAAACCAAGTTATAAGTTGTTACAAAGCCCAACATTTTTGAAGAATCGGCTCGACTTCGAGTTTATTCATAAAATAACTTTAACCAAAATTACACAAACACATCTAAGGGCATACTAAGGTCTACAAGAAACCTTACATACCCAACTTTAACTAAAAACTCCCAATGATCCCTTGCTCAACGAACAAGTGTGGATACTCAGTTTACCTGAAGTCCTAAAGACCTCGCTTCGAGCCCAAATGGACCTTAACTACCACCATTCTACTACATTTTAACCTTTTAACTTCACGGTCACTATTCTCAACAGGTTCTTTTACAAAATGAAAAGTTTTGTCAACCTTGATCTCATCCAATGGCACATGCAGGTTAGCATCCGCCTAACACTTCTTCAGGTTCGACACGTGAAACGTGTCATGTACACCACTCAATTCCTCAGGCAATCTCAACCGATAAGCCACATGACCGATTCTTTTAAGAATCTCAAATGGCCCTACATACCTCGGTGCTAACTTACCCTTTTTTCCAAAGCGAATTACACCTTTCCAATGTGACACTTTTAGCATAACGCGATCTCCTACCTCAAACTCTAACGGTTTGCACCTATTATCAGCACATCTCTTTTGACGGTCTCTCGCCGCTTTGAGCTTCTCTTTTATCAACACCACTTTATCAGTCGTCTCTTGAACCAACTCAGGTCCAATCAAACTACTTTCCCTAACCTCAGCCCATAAAACAGGCGACCTACATTTCCTTCCATACAAAGCTTCAAACGGAGCACACCAAATGCTCAAATGATAACTACTACCAAATCGATAACACATTCCCTCATTATATCTTCCAAAGTCTGACTCATACGTTCACTTTATCCATCCGCTTGAGGATGTTAAGCAGTACTCAGATCTAATCGCGTCTCTAACACTTTCTGCATCGTCTGCCAAAACCACGAGGTAAACCATCCATTTAAATCTGAGTTGATCGTCACTAGAATTCCATTCCTTGCTATTATCTCATCAATATAAATCCTTACCAACTTCACATCTTGAAATCTCTTGTATAGCTAGGAAATGAGCTACTTGGTCAGTCTATCGACCATCACCCAAATCACATCATACTCGCTACTTTGACCTTGGAAATTTACTGATAAAATCCATGGTGATTCTATCTCATTTTCACTCAAGTATCTCAGGCTGTTGCAGCAAGCCAAAAGTCTTTGACATCATAGCTTTCACCTCTTAAACAAATTCAACAATTTCTAACATAGGTAACTATACCCTTTTCTACACGTGGCTACCAATACATGTCTCCAAGGTTATAGTACGTCTTATCCGCTCCCGAATGTACCAAGTACCTTGATGCATGAGCCTCATCCATTACTACCGTTCTCATCATTCCCTACTAACAGAACTCATATACGATCCATAAAGTACAAACTCTCGTCCTCCTTCTTTTCCATATGTCAATCTAACCCATGAAGCCTTTCTGCGCGTACGTTCTCTTGCTTGAACGCCTCACTTTGGGCTGCCAATATCATTCCTCTTACTCCATACTGAATGGTCATAGCCATCGCTCGAACACGTCTAGGTTTCACTCGTTCCTTCCTACTTAACGCATCAGTCACCACATTTGCCTTACCTGGATGGTAGAGAATTTCATACTCATACTTACTATATAATTTAATCCATAAAGTACAACCATCATCTGCTCTCTTTTCCATTTGTTGGTCTAGGTCACGCAGCATTTCTGCTGGCGCATTCTCTACCTTGGACGTCTCACTTGATAGTCATCACTTAACATAATAGTCTAGATATTATCATAAAGGTCAAGTCTTACACATTTTACCAACTTGTCCTGCCCTTAACTTAAATAGGGTTAGAAAGTAACTAGGGTAAGTGAACAAGATCTTTATACTATGAATAAAGACCATTGCATTGCATGATAATGGTTTACCACTTCTATACTTAACCAAAAATTCAATATTCTCTCTTTTCTTCTCCAAAAACCCACGGCATCTTTAAGCCATAAAACAAAATTCATAACTTGATTTTGTAAGATCATATAACCCTATACACAACATACTTAAGGTATTCTAAGGTGTTGGGAAGCATTGGTTCTTCATTTTCAAGTAATAAGAAGAAAAAGGAAGGATTAGGGTTTTGAAAACCTAATCTTGGGTTATAAGCTTGGAACTTTATTTTTGAAATCTAAAACACGGGGGTTTGAACTTTTATTTTCACATTCTCTTACACTCATCACTAACGTTTCTTAATTCTCATACTTTTCTTTCTTATGATTTTATGTATTACCATGTTAAAATAGCCTAATCACCACTAATGACTGTTTTAATGTTATTAAAAAGGATTTTTTATTGGAGTTTATCAATTTATATACACTATTCTCCATGTCCTAATGTTATAAATAATTCATGGAAAAGTAAATTATAAAAGTATGATAACTTAAAGTTAAGTATAAAATGTTTAAAGTATTAGGGTTTTATAATGTTTCTTAAACTTCACTTATGAAACTAATGAAAAGTAAAAGGGTTAAAACTTGTTAACAATGAAAACTTATATGGGGGACTAGGGGATGATATTAGACTTTATTATAAAGTGCCACATATGTAAAATAATGTTATAGAGTTTTTATAATAAACTACTAACTTAATAAGTTACATTAACAAGGTTTTATAAAGAAACCAACAACATGAAATACATAGGGGCTGTTAAATTCGGAATCTTAGACAGTAGGTTATAGAGATTTTATAAAAAAATAATACGTCTCGTGACCGGATTCCCATTAATGATAAAAACTTGAAATGAAAAAAAACCGATCTATAAACGAAAAAAATGCAACGTTAAAACGAGTATTCGACTATAAAAAACTTTATAAAAACTATTTTTAACAAAATTTTATATTCATTTACAGCAACTTATACTTTAAAACCTCTAAAATATGAAATAACTTTTGATTACCGAGATCGTACACGCAAAGAATCGTTAAAAACGGGAACTATAACGAATACTAACGACGTTTACGTAATTAAAGTTGATAAAAGTAAATTTTATCAAAACTATGAACAGTTAAAAATCCACGATTTCATCAGTGGATAAATTGTGAGGATATTATAAATCTTTTAAATACACGTGAACGTAACTCGAAAGAATCACTAAAATCGGGATTAAAACGAATAAGTTATTACGATTACAAGTTTACGCTAATTAAAACCCTAAAACGACAAATGAGCTGTCATGAACAGTAATTTTACTATTCATCACAGAATTTTTAAAACTTTAAAATGTAATATTTTGATCGCTCGTCTTACTACGGAAGAGTGGCGTAAGAAACGCGGAGCAAACGGGTTTAAAACGACCAAGTTAGGTCATTTTTACGAAAAGTATATTTATAAACGATTTCACCTTATAAATATTATTTTACTAAAACGATTAGTCGGTGATTATGCTATATAGAATATTGAGTGGTTATCAAAGTGCTATATTACTAGGGAGTTTCATAATGAGGCCTCTTCGGATGGCGTATCGATGAGTTGTTGGATTTACGATTTAAAGTGTCCTAAACTCCTCGTACGTCATGTCATGACCTCTTTATTTATGATAGCCCGAACGATAGTACGATGTAACAACTATAAGATTATATTCAGTGTTGTTAATTAAAAGTACTCAGTACTTATACAGCCTTAATTTAAATAGGTTGCATTTATCGTCTTGTGTGACGTTTTATCTGAGATTAATTGAGCTATCTGTACTCAAGGTGAGTTCATAGCCCCACTTTTTACAGTTTTACTGATTTATTATTATTTGGGGTGAGAACATGCTTTGTTTTATAAATTGGACGCAAGTGTTGAAAGTATATTGATTATGTGTTGCCTAAGTAGCGATAACCCTCCTGAGCCCATTATTCATGAACTGTTAATTGCATAGATGTAGTTGTGAATTACATTATGTGAGCGCGAATGATATAAATAGATCTATTGGGATTAACCTCCCCGTTTGGGTGATTAGCTATCACTAGGAACGAACGTTGACCATGTCGGACTTGGATGTTGCGGGTTACAACATCTGTACGGGCAAATAACTGCTAAAATAGCAAATATAGGTTGAGCTTCGGTGTCATGAGCTTAGTGCAACAATAATCTGGTTTTGTGATTGTTGGCATATGTTGTAAACATCACGTGAAAGTCTTGCGGTCCTGCATAATTTAAATACATTAACCTATGAATTCACCAACAATTTTGTTGACGTTTTAAGCAATGTTTTCAGGAGGTCATTAGGCACGAGATGCCAAGGATGCATTGGATTGTACAGTTAAAGACTTATGTGTATCATGTTTTGGGAAATATATGTTGTCTTTTGTAATATGAAACAAAGAACAAGTAAAGCTATAAGCTTTTGTAATATATCTTTTAAATCCAATGTATCAGTTTAAACGACTTTTGTGTCGTTCTTATATATATCTTGTGCTGTTGATCTTGAAGTAACATGCCCCGGATCCTTATTCCGCTGCGACCCATTTTGGGGGTGTTACAGATTGGTATCAAGAGCCAAGGTTATAGAGAACCAGGTCAAAATGTTTTTGCTGGACTATAACCATTTTCAAACATTGCATACATACAAAAGGGTTTTTACGGGGTATTCATATACAAATTATTGCATTAGTCGGTTAGGCTATGTACATGCATAATTGATATACGTGTTAATAATATACTACGTATATAAGGATGATAGTCTTATATTAATATACTAATATAAGCTAATTTTTGATTTCAGTTACGATCATGTCAGATTCTGAGCACTCTACGGTTACATACACATCTCTATCTGAGGACGATTTATACATGGGGTCACCAGGAGTCGAGGTACTTATTTATGAGGCACCACCATCACCAGATTACGTGCCCGGCCCTGAGGAGCCAGAGCAGGCACCACCTTCACCTATCTACATACCATTTGTTCCGGAGCCTGTCTACCCGGAGTTCTTACCGGTAGACGATGAGATATTCCCGGCCGAGGAGCAGCCACTGCCTGCTGCTGACTCACCCACTCATCAGTCACCAGGATATATACCGGAGTCCGACCCTGAGGAGGACCTAGAGGAGGATGACGAGGAGGATCCTGAGGAGGATCCAGCCGACTATCCAGCTGACAGAGGAGATGATGATGATGAGCACTTAGCTCCTGCCGAGCCTGCAGCTGTTGCTTATTCAGCTGACCAGGACCCATACATTGCTTATCGCGCCACGGCTAGGATGTCCATCCGAACCCAGGCGCCAACACCTTTCCTCTCCGAGGAAGTTGCTGAGAGAGTATTAGCCTTACCTACTCCACCACCATCACCTCTCTCTCCATATTCATCACCACTTCCTCAGATACCCTCTCCACCATTACCTATACCACCACCACCACCCATCATCCCTACTTATGCTGAGGAGTCTCTGGGATCCCGAGCTGCTGGGATTAGACGGAGAGATGCACTACCATCTCGCTTATTGGTGTTTAAATATCTCTTCTATTGCTTATTAGTTGTTTGTCCTCATCTGTTTTGCTTAAGTTTTATAGATCATTAGTTCTAATTTCTGTGTCATTTAAAAACCCACAAAAATCCAAAAATAATTTATTTGCTTAATTTGTTAAGATCTTAGAATTTTTTACTTATTCAGTTGTTCGTTTAATCATGATTGCTAGTTTGTTTTAAGATAGTTTTTATCTTGGTATTTAGAATTTGTTAATTAGATTCTATTAAAAAACGTTTTCCTTAAAATACTGTCAAGCCTAAAAGGGTGTTTGGGTTTAGTTATTTTGTTCACTCTTGGATTTGCACTAGCGAGTATAACATAAGTTAGTACTGCCTGAAACTTTACTCTACTATGTTAATCAACCATATGTTTGTTATGTTAGCTTAGATTTTAGCTAGCCAAAATATTTAGGATTAAGTTTTAGTTATTGCTATTAGGAATTTAATTCTTGTTTTCATTTTTCTAGCTCTATTTCATTGGCTTATTCTGTTATCAAAAGTCTAAATTGCATCAGTGTACTTCAAGTGAAAGTACTGCTGTAATTTTTACACTAGCAAGGTACTTACATAAGTTAAGTACTGCTACCTTTAGCTTAGTTTTAAGTTTAGTATGGAGTAGGTTTAGGACTCTTAAATTAGATAATTCAAGTAGGGCTAAGATTAGCTATAGCTTAATATAGAATAAGTTTTAGATTTCATTTTCTAGCTTATTTACATAGCTTATTTTTGCTGTCAAAAAGTTAAAAAGCCAAAAACAGTACTTAGGAATTTTAAGGTTTTAATTTGTTAATTTAGCTTATGGGTCTAGATTTTATAGCTTAATTAGATAGATTATAAGTAGTTTAATAAGTCCTTAAAGTTTTAGAGTCTAGTTTAGCTTTTTAAGCTTTTAAGCTCATTTGGATTTTGTGCTATCTTGCTTATTTTCTGAGTTTGCTTAGTTCATGCTCAATTTTAGTTGTTTAAAAGTACTTCTAGCTTAAATTTCTTTGCATTCATAGATAAAGCATTTCATAAGCTTCCTAGAACTCTTTTCCTTTTTCACATTAAGCTTAATTTGAGCTTATTATAGCTGATTTAGTAAAACATAGCCCAAACCCCTAGTTTCTGTAACAGCTTATTGAGAAGCTCTTTTAGAGCTTATCTTTGAGTTTCAGACCATAGTGCTTTTGTTAAAGTTGTTCTCCCTAGCTTCCTTTACAACTTTTCTCTTTCAAGTTTTTAGTGATAAGCACTTTTAGAATTTGAGCTTATAATTGGACTTAGTTTGTTGTCGGGGTAAGTCCTCAGGGACCATTCCTGTAATTTTTCTGTTTTAGTTGTTTTCCAGTTAATCCTTGCCCGTTAAATGTTTTAGCCCGTTAGTCCTTAAGTCTTCTACACAGTTAGTCCCTAAGTTAGTTATTAATTAGTTTTATTTAGTTTTAATTAATAATTAGGGTTAAGTTTTAATTAGTTTAATTAGACTTTAATTAAAAAGTAAAAATTAGGGCTTTTATTTTTATAAAATTTCTTATAATTCTCTCTCTTTAGTATAATTTTTTTTGCAAAATTTTTAGGGTTTAATTTTAGTCTATCTTGCTTAATAGTTGCGTTTCCGTTTTTGTTTAATTGTTCATTTTAAATTTTATTTTCATATCTTTCCAAATCAAATATCTTTGCTTCATTCAAATCAGGATCCGATCCTAAACGTGGTTTCAATTTCACTAGTCATTGGGGATAACGACCCGGGTGATCATACTTACCCGGTTAAACATACGTATATTATATATATTATATATTATTTTTGTAAGTCTTAACTTTTTTACCTTGGTTAAAGGTGAATAGTTGGAATTTACCTAAGTAGTATTTTTATTATATATTTTATAGGTACGTAAGACTGCGAATCAGGCCTTTTTATAGGTGCTGAAAGAAGCTTCTAGGATGCCTAGCCTTGCTCTCCAATCCTGTAATCTTCACCACTCATTGTCTTAATCATTGGATCAAAGATTTTAGCCGTTGGATCACATTTGAGCTCACACGGATTGCCAAGCTGTCATTCTTTGATGTGACAGCTTGTGCTAGTTGTGTGAGTGTGTTTAGTGTAAAACCCACATATCTAGTGTGCTTCTCCATTGATGATGTGGTTGAGCTTGATCTTGAGCTAATGAATCCCTTGGAAAGACTGATTTGACCCTTGCCTTGCACTTATGAGCTCTTTAATTGTCCAAATTGTCCCTTAATTTTGAAAAACCCTTTGTTTTTGACAACGTGGTGAAATGGAGACGATGGGTGAATAGTAATTCCTTTGGCGCATTTTTTTTGACAGTTAAAACTATTGGACTTTGTGAAAATTGCAATACTAGTCCCTCTCAATTGATTTTTCCATTTCTAGTTTAAACATCTTTCAAAAATTGCAAGTTTAGCCCTTGTTGTTTTAGGAAAAGGGTATGGACTATCATCTTGGGCTAATGAGACGGGCTTTTGGGCCAAATGGATCCGGGTATGGCCCATTTGGGTTTAGGGACCATTTATGAATTTCTCTGAAAGTTAAGGGGCTTAAATGGAATATTTTGGGATTTTGTCTTTTATTGGTTGACTTTTTGTTGACCATGTTTGACTGGATTTGACTGAGGCTTGACTTTTCTGGCTTTGGCTTTGAATCTTTGGCTTCTTTTTGTACTCTTCTAATTCTCGTGTCCATGCTTGCCCGTTTTTGACTGTTTTCTTGTGATTTTTGATATATCCGTACCTGCACACACAAAACACAAATACAAGCATATTTTTGCCATTTTTGGTTTGTTTTGGGTTTAATTAGATTATTTTAGGTATTAACGGATATGTGTATTTTACACTTATCAAAATTCCCCAAACTAAATGATTGTGTGTCCTCACGTAATATCACATGCCTTATAACCAAATACATTGAAACTTTCCCAAACTAAACCTTTGAAAAGTAGCAAAGATTTTTGTTAAGAGAGATAAGAGATCACAAGTTATAAAACACTCGATTTCCCATTTTCAAAGATTTTTTTTTCTTTTTATGATTTTTCTTGATAATTATTTACCTAACTACAACTTATTCGTGTCGACATAATGTATTGTTTTCATTACCTCTTTGGTAACTTTGAGGATCATAGAACAAAAAGCACAATTAAGTGTCTTAAAAGATAACTTCACCATCCCCGATTTTTCATTTTTCCCATGCTAAGCTTAAAAACAAGATCACCGTTAATTACAAGTCATGACAGATAGCGTTTGGAGAATTATTTATCATAATGATCTGATGGCTCACATGGAAATTTGATCACACGTAAGCTTTCGAGGACTTGAAGCAGGCTATCAAATCGGTTGCAATGGTAACATGGCTGTGAAAATGATCTATTGATCAAACTTGAGTTTCTAAACTAGCGCCTCAGGGATATGAAAGAGATTAGATCTCTGAAAGTAAACCTAATCGTGCTCGGTTATCTCATGGGTTTAGTTTTTGTTGTGAATGCAAGAAATGACTAGGAGAAATTCGATAACTGTCTTGTCAAGATCCATAAATTGATAATGTAACAATGAGAACTAAATAATACAATTGCAAATGTTGCTAATGATGTTAAAACACCTAAGCTAGAAGATAAGTGCCTTGGAGGAAGATATAAATATGTCTATTGTGGGAACATCTAGAACAAGGCTGCCACAAGTTCGTTGAAGTCTGGGTTAAGTGAAAGCATGGTGGAAGTCCAGCAATGCATGTACACAGTTTTATCCTTTGTTTCTATTTTCCTGAATTAGGTATGGGACTATGGAAATTAACATTAATGAAATTTGTAGTGAAGGAAAGGGACACAAGAGTGAAGCAGGATAAATGATCCGAGTAGTTGGTCAACAAGCACCTATGACGATGTTTAGAAGACTCGTTCATTCTAGCCTTTATGTTTGTTTGTTTGAAAAACAATCGTTACTTTTGCTTCTATGTTTTAAAAAATTTATTTCTTTGGTTATTTTGGATATTTTCTAACATTATGGTTGTTGAATTATTTTGAATTAATAATTATACCGAATAATTATTATAGCATGTTGAAAACAATTGATGTCATATGATGTCTATCTTTGTGTTTAATTAATGTGATTAATGTTTGTATGTAATTTATAGAAATCTTTAAATAGTTTCAAATTATAAATATTGTTAACTCCGAGTTAATAATAATATAAAGGATTTAGTGATAAATTCATAATTGCCAAGTTTAAACATTCCAAATATTAAGTGACTACGAATTAATTAAGAAGTTTAATATAAAGAAACACGTTCTTTGGGAACATATGAATCAAAATGTTTAGACATTTTGTAATATCAAATTCATGTAACTAATTGATTCTTGATATATAACAAGTGTTTATAAGTATACAAAGTTTAGTATGACTAAATAAGCTCATGTAAGACCAATTAAATAATAGTTGATTATTAAGGTTGGTTACAGGATAATCATAGAGATTTCACTTATTTAACTATTATTTGATAATAATGTAAATTTAAGTGGGAGAGTCAAAACTTAGAGTTTTGATTCAACTAATGATTATTACTTCTATGGAAACATTTTCTTCAAAATGTTTCAAGGATGGAATTATAATATCATGGTATAATTTCCATTAATCAAGTTTGTATGATGATTATTCGAAAGAATAATCATAATGTTTCTAACAATCATAAAATTGGATTTTAGTGATTAAATGGTTGAGATATCCCATGATCTCAAGATTTGAGTGGGAGCGTGGATGACTTGGAGTTATCTAATGTACAGACAAACGATTCCTATGACATAGCTAAATCGTGTGAATGTATATGATACATAAGCATGATATAAGTTTACTAGTCTCATTCCTACGAATTATCTGTGAAGATAGTATGATTAATTTAAGAAACTAATCATGAATGAATACAAGAGACTACATTATAAGATAATGGGAAGAACTTAGAAATATATTCATAAGACAGATCACGAAGATGATTCTACAAGCTATTAATATTCAAGATAGTCTTTAACCTTAGTTAGACCATTGGATAAATAAAGTGAACTATAAATCGTTTCTTAAATTTGAATATTCGATTTAGGTTATAAGAATGATTTGTAACGACACTAAACATGACAAGTTGGTTATGTTCGAGTGCCTAATATCTTAGTGAGGACAAAGGATATTAAAGGACTTGAATTATGTTAGTATTGGTATTATGATCTTTAATATTTTTAGTTTCTATGAGAAGTTCAAAATGTGGTTATAGTAATCATATAACTAGACGACTCATTAAGATAACATAGTTGTTGTTTCTAAGAGTAATTTTTACTTAATGAAATTTAAATGATTAGGAATCATTACAAGTAAATAATTTAGGATTATTAAATCTATGCATTTTATTAAAACAAAATATAAGTTATGAGTATCTATGAGATAAATGCATATAACTTATGGATGGATTATGTACGATATAAATCATTCTTGAAATCCGTTCTTTAAATATCAAGTGATCGGAAAGTTAAAAGCTACGAGTTTTGGAAATTTGGAACACTGTATAATTAAAGATTAGTTTACTAAATGGTCATTAACTTTAGTGTGGTACTAAGAAAATCAGATTGATTCAAAAATTGATCAATGAGATTGATTAAATGGTTAGAAATAAGAATTTTGGAAATTCTACTACTGTTAAATATATGGATGCAATAATATTGATCCGATCAATTATTTTTCTAGTTTCTACCAACATGAATATAAACTAGCCTATGTGTTTTCATTACGAATGAAAATATTTGTGGCAAGAAGAGGCAAGGATGTTATAGGGTATAATATGTCTTAGCATTATTTTAGAATAGGATGATGTTGCATTCGTAAGATTCACAAATTGATACATGTAAGACAAAGGGCAAGATCAATTGTAAACTGGACTATGATTAATATTAACAAGTGATTAAGTCTATAACATTTAATCATTTAATATCTGGATATAGAACTTTAAAGCATAAATTTTGTAATGATATGAGTTATCCATTATTAATTTATGTGTTCCAAGTTTTCATGTTTTAATCCCTGAATATGTTGTTTCATGTAATACTAATAAAAGTGATATGAGATTTATTTAAAAGTCCGTAGTCGATCTTGTTTATATTGTGGGAATGATATAATCACAGACTACTTATAGAGTAAGATTTAGTTGAAATATTGTCTATAAAATATTCATAGTCAGATTAATATTGGAGGGGACCCATATGGAAATGTCACACCATGAAGTTTAGTCAAACTGTGAGTTTCTACATGGTTAAAGTCTCTTATCCTAAGACTTGCGATGCATAGTGCTGTAGTGATGTATTTTGAAATTTGTCCCTGAGGTTGAACAAAAGGTTTTTCAGATAAGCTGAATGAGTACATTGCAAGAGGATGAATACAAAAGGATTTTATTCCTCTAATGTATATAGGTCTTAATACTTAGTGGCATCTATGTTCTGAGAGACTCGAATCATGGCGCTACTCATTGCGGGAGTGGGGGCCGCACGGGCCAGAAGATATGGGGATGAGGTTTTATGGACGAGCAGGTATGGGAGAGCGATGTGACAGTTATATTTGATCATAGAAAGTATAGTATTGACTAAGGAAGATGCGTCAATATCCTAGCCATTGGGATTGAACTGAACAAAAGGATAACTGATTTGTAATCATAAAATCATTAGTGGTAATGATAAGTTCATTTACACTGGTTAAACAAACACTCATGAAGAGTGTGAAAACCATACGATCGTTTAAGCTCAGTTTGTTTAAAACTTTAATCTAGGATGAACAATAACAAAGAACAATAGAATGCACAGCGTAATAAACATTAAGAACATTCTTTATTATTGCCTAACAAGTTTTCATCATCATCTTTATACAATGACTACTACAAGCCCCAATCTTACCTGATCAATGGTAAGACAGTTTCATCAACAGGATCAAACTAATGACCTTGGGGCTAAAACATATGCTAGCATCTACATCTTCCTGTAGGACATGTAAACCCACACACACACGTTTTACACCTTTGGTGCACACACACACTTTTTGGCACACTAAAACTATGTGTCTATGATCTCTTTATATAAAGAGATCATGACTTACAAAGGAAGTTAACATAAAGATATAAACAAGTAAATCTTTTAAACATTTAAGGAATATCTTCATATCTTCTGTTATCTTTATCTTTTTAAGGAGATCTTCCAGAATCTTTATATTTTGATATCTTTGACTAAATCTTCAATAATTCTCCACCAGCTTGTAAAATTCTTTAATGACGATTTTAACCCTTTTGTTTCATTTATTTATTTATTTTGTCTCATCAAATCTAGAATCCCAACAAAAAGCCATTCTCTAAATTTTCTAGTAATATAAGAAGGAGCAGATCAGGGGGGACATTTTATTAAAGCAGTCTTCGGACCAATACACCATCTCCAATACAAAATTTTAATTCATGTTATATATAACATTAATAGCATTAAGTATTGAGTCATTATTACTTTCATTTAATACATTTCATTTGTTACTAATGAATTGTGTGATAATGCCAAAACCGTCTTCTTTTTTGTTTAACGTCTTTTTGCAATTAATTACTACAAATGTTTCCTTATCTGCTTGAACCAAACAATTTTAAATCTTTAATCTCCATTTTTGTTACACGCGTCAATTTGATTATGTCGTAGACAAGAATTTCAAGTTTTGCATTAAATCCTTTATTTACTCAACCATTTACAAATCACGTTTTACTTTCTTTTTCTACTTTATAAAAACGTTTTTTTAATATAAAATTTAGTTTTATTTTATAAAGTTTAGATTTTTATTAATTTGTCATTGATGAAATCGTCTTTACCTCCGTGTCATTCCAATTGGATTTCGGGTTAGCACCATCTTACTCTCGTCTTTACTATACTAGTTTAGTTTTACTTATTATTGATTGTTTATTGCCATGTTTAGATTTAACTCGCTTATTATTGTGATTAGTGTAGTTTTATTTATGTTTAGTGAGTAGTTAATTAGTGCTTGTTAAGTGATAATGTGAATTAAGTGTGGATTGTAAAAAGGCTCGTTAATTAATAATCTTCGATTATTTAAATTTGTAGTTTGAATGTTTCGAAGGGCAAAAGCCGGAGAAATAGTCAAACGATACATCTAGTAATTAATATCTTTTTAAGAGATTTTTGTCAAAATAAACCAACGTTGTGAGATAATTATCTTTTCTAAGTAAATTAATTCGTTAATAAACCTTAATTAACACTTAATAAACTTTTCACGTCACTTAGCAAGCACTCTCGTCTTATAACTCTTTTTAGTTCATTTTAGCATAATTCTCGTAGTTTAATTGATTAGTTTAATTCTAGTATTATTTTTAGTATAATTTTCTTAGTATAAAAA